>PXNZ01000606.1:0-66690 GCA_003012085.1 Trichoderma brevicompactum | reverse complement strand
ATATATATATATATATACCTTTCTAGTTTAGAAAATTCCACAATGGGTGGTATTTTTCTGTCCACGAACATTCCGTATACCTCAATTAAATGTAACTCCAGTATTGCATTATTCATTTCTTTTCGTCCTAATTTATTGCAATTTATATTTAATAGTAACCACAAATTCTATATCCAAATTACTGAATGTAATACGTGGCCCTACACTCCTAAGTGAATTATCAATCAATAGGAAAACATCAAAGGGACGGAAAGTATTCACACATTCACTCCGAAAAAAGTTCACATATCCAAAGAGCTTTTTAAATCACGTTGATAAAATAATCTATATACAAATCCCAAGTATGTACATATATATACCTAGAATGAATAAGATACCATGAAGCAAAACATTCAAACATCAATAAGCTCAGACATCAACCAAAGCAAAGCAGACAACATTGTCCGTTCCCCGTTATATTGATGCGCACATTGCTTAAAAGAGGACAACACCACAGCTGTTGGGGTTGCTATCGCATGTGCAAGCACTGGGGGCATTGACCCAACCAGTCAAACGGTTAGCAATATCACTGGCATAGCAGTGTGTAGCAATATTGCTCTGGAGGTCACCGGTGCTAGAGATAGAGCCCGAGTTGTAAATACGAGCAGCACGGTAGAAGGCTGAGACATCATTACTTCCAGACTCGTTAATGCAATTTGCAAGGCCATCGCCAGAGTCAGTACCAGCAGTGCCATCAGTAATCATCTGGTAGATGGTAGCTGAAGGGCAAGGATTCTGCACCCATCCATTCTCATTGCAAGTGGCAGAACCATTGTGGTCTTGCATTAAACCAGGGTTGCGAACGCCATAATTGGTGGTCTGAACACGCACACAACCGCCAGACTCTTGCATAATAACGGCCAGGATGAAGCGGTGGTCGACACCGGTGGCAGCAGCAGCCTGCTGAATACCATCCCAGATAGCACCGACCTCTGGGCCGCTGTCGTTTGCCTGCCCCGCAATATTCTCGCATGAGGAGAACATGATGTTCTTGTAGTTGTTGAACATATTCTCGAAAGACACCCAGCGGCTCTGGTCAGGCCAGCCACTGCCAGTGGTACCATCGCCGAGGTATAGGGTGTAAGAGTCAATACCATCGCCAACACCATCAAGAATGTTGGAGTTGTCGAAACGAGCAACACCGTTGTTAACAGTCTCGCCTGAGGTACGCTTGCTGTCCTGGTTCTTGGAAACAGCGGGACCAGTAGAGGTTTTGGAAGCAGTGTTCTTGCTAGTGTGCGATGGCTGGTAGTTACCACCATTAACCTTTTTGTGAGGGTACACGTGCTTGCCAGGAGCATGTTGCTTGGGGTTGCTTGTGGCGGAAGGGGGATAAGGCACAGCCATAGCGGCGCCAAGCAGCAGAGAAGCGACAATTGCCTTGTTAACCATCTTGATGGATTTGATTGAGTATTTGTGGTGAGGTTGGTGAAGACGCTTGAGTGTTGATTGCTGTCGAGAGCTTGTGTTGAGAGCGGTGGTGTCTGGATTCAAGAGCAGACTTCTTGTCCATTATATATCTGTGATGGAACTGTTCCGAAACATCGTGGTGGTTTGCGAGTTCAGTTCCAGCTTCCTATTACAGCAAGTAGGTAATCCCAAGGCATGCCGTGCCCGTACTCCAGGTATGGCCTCACAATCCATCTGCTTACTGTCCTGTTCCCTATGTACAAAGAGGAAGAGAGATAGAGGGGCATCGGCTAGCCCATCGTGAGATTGCTCCTGTAGACTCCATTGAACCCCTGTATCTCATGTTTGCCTAGCCTCGGAGACGTCTGCTCACTAGAGCCTCTTTTAGATACCATTGGCATTTGCAAATGTTGAGAGTGGTCTTCCGACCTCATTGCTCCAGTAATGCTAGGCTATTGTAAATGTGGTTAGAATAACATAGTTCCTCCTACTTGAAGAAGTACTGGTAATATTAATAGGGGATTCGAAATTGTAACTTGTATGGATCAGTCACAATTTACGGAGTAACGTTCAGTCTATTACAGTGCTTCTGCATTAACAGCGTCCTTTGGAAACAGGCCCACTGTGTTAGTTCATTATAGTACGGGTAAGGACGGCGTCGGGGGCAATAGCTTGGCTACTTTGGGGCGCATCGACAGCATGCTGCAAATTGCAAGGTGTAGGAGGCGTTGTTTCCGGTTTGTGCAAGGCTCTGGGGAGCCTAACTCGGCTGATTGGTCCCGGATTTGTTATTCGCATATTACATAAATGGAAAATCAAATCTATACAACTACCAGGGTTCTTCCCATCTTGCATGCTGCCACCAACCAGTGTCGCGCTGTTAAGGTCGCAGCAAGACATGTACTGCAATCTATCCTGAACAGCTTAGCCTGTGGATCTCCTCGCCAGACTGGGCACAGCGCTAGGCTACCTCAATGCCAGGCACAGGACAACCGCAGTTTTAGCGTGAATCTCGGTAAATTCTGCGGCCAAATCACTTGGCGTAGTGGGCATATTAACCCAAATCCGGCAGGTGATGGTATTGAAACTGTAGCGTTTATAGAAGGTTAGAATCTCATTTTACGGCGTGGCAATTCTACTCCGTAACATAAAACCAAAGGTTGCCCGTTCAGGTAGGTCTTGTAGCCAACGTAGGGTAGTATGACACAGATTCTCGGCTCCGAGGTCATTGGAAATCGCGCTGCCGACCGCAGAAATAGGGAAGCACATACGGGGTACAATGAATACCCTACGGAACAAAGCCGAGCATGTTACTGATGATATCCATCGTCAAAAGTTTTCTTCCTCCGAAGAGGTTTTGTGAATGTGCCGTCAGCTGTTGATGCCAAGAGACCACCTGCCGCTTGTCAAATTCGAAGCTTACTCTATGTAGAAGGCACTGGCAATTTAATAGCCGACCGTCATGGCCTGCTTCACAGATGCAATCAATCTGCCTCGGCATGCGATGTTACCTTTTCAGCCATGCTTCAATCTTTAGGATCTAATACTTCCAAGTATGGCAATACTCAATCTAGTTCTATGATTCTGGACACCACTAAAACTGGGAACGACCAAAGTTCGCATTTCTCTCAAATTCCTAACAAATGAATGTCGATCATGCCACATTGGGCGTTGTTACATTGGCCCTATTTTATCACTGCTATGGTGATATTCTGTACTCCGTATGGAGTACAGTAACAATCGATACTGCTTTAAGCAACTCAAGGAGAAATCTCCGTAGCTTCGGCATTCCCATTCCGTCGTAAGCGTTCTACATCAACCGCAGTTTCCAGCAGAGCAAGGCTCCGTCCTATTTAGTGCTGCGATCGGCACTTGGCGGCCGTCGCCCCATGTAAGCAAGCCATTTAGGAGTGGACACACTCACCTATTCCTTGTCTATGGAGCATATTGATGAACTTCAACTAGTACTGACATGCGTGAAACAGTCCGACCTCTAACTCAAGGTGTTCCTGGAGGGTTCATCACAGGCGCCGCATGATAGCGGATAGCTAAGTAGGATTAGAAATTGGTATCAGCTCTATTTTTGTATGTACTGTTTATATATTAGTAGCTTTTCAAGATTACCGTGAACATTTATGACTCTATAATCGGAATTGAGCATTCCACAGCTATTGCTAGCGTTACTGTGCTCATTTGGAAGGTACTCCGTAGTAGCAGGCACTTGAGCACTGAATATGTGATAGCACCCATCTCAAGCCGTGTCTAGCAGCTATACGAGTCTATTTCATTTATTTAGTAAGATTTAGGCATTTGTGACCTTAGTGTAGTGATTTAAATCGTCATGTTTTGGCGCTCCAACGTTACATTGCTACTTCCTATACCGTAATACTTTGCCCTTGCCGTTGCGGATAGCTCCATCTCGGCATAACTGGCCAATGTTGAATAATGTTACGATCTATCTCAAATTATAATTAGTGTACTTATCATGAGCGGCGAGTCCGAGCGAACGCCCCTTATTGCAGAACATACAAGTAGTCTATAGAGACAGACTGGGCGGCTCGATCTAAAAAATTAATGGTGGTACAGCGTAGCCTCTTTAGGAAGTTATATGAAGCCCGGCTTACGGTTCATATTTTAGTGTCCGCCGAATTGTCGGCTAGAGTCAGCGAGAGAGATTGCAGGTATCTGCTCGTTGTATGAAATGTTTTCCTCCCTAAAAAAAGTTCTGAGCACATATCTCTGCAAGCAGTTGCAGCTCTTCACTGCCGCTAGTCAACGTGCATGTAGCACGTACACCTTCACGTCCGGCTTCATGCCGATACAGTGGTTGGCTTATTATAACTTCATCGCATATTGGTGTAATAGTGACCGGCAGAGGCTCATTCTTCATCTCATAACACTCGCAGTTTAAGTTATATTAATGATATTCATATTGAAAGTCTGTCTTTTACTTCGCTCGCTATATTGTAAAAGGTCGATGTATGGTTGTTCCTTTCGGTATCACGATTGAAATCGGAAGCACTTTTAGGGTTAGCATTAAGATGTATCTATAAAGCAGTTCGAAATAGCAAAATATTGTAAAGACAAAACCCGAAAATGCTGGGAACAAAGTAAAAAGCGTCTTTGATAAAAAAGAAAGAAAGACCATAGTTTTCTCAATGGTGGGTATCGGATAGATTGAAGCTAAATCGCTGGACTAGACTTTAGTTGTTACCTACAGAGTTGTTTTCAGCGTGCAGGGTAAACTTGGGGGCAAACTCAATGAAGCAAGCAACTGCATTCAAACATTTCGACTTAGTTGGTTTGCTTGGTTTGGCATCTACATCTTCTTTTAGGGCCATAAATTTTTTTTTTTTAGCGATCTGCAATGCCTTCAGCGATCTGCGCCTTGATGTAGAACTAGAATCCACAATGGGCCAGGGAGATCTTAAAATTGACGATCGATCTCGCAATGTCTATGATCGTCATCTTTGCTTCCCAACTTCTTACGATGATATCACCCTGGGTCTTTTAGCCAATAGAACTACACACTTGAACGGGCATAGCGTGTATAACTGCAATAATAGTTTTTTTTCACGTATTACCTATTGAATGCTCCACTTTGGATGGCCCGCGTAAATATAAGATTAGTACTCCATATGTGACTATGAAAAGGCTAGAGATGAAGTACATGTTCGTTTTCATTCAACTATTACCTTGCTAACGTATGGCATATGTTCTCGATAGATCAACCCTAATATATATTTATTTTGATCTGGCCAATATTCACTAGATTTACCTCTTGCTTCGACATCAATTCAGCTATATCAAATTACGTCGGCTCTAGTCAGATGCACTGCATAATGCAATTGATTTTACATTTTGCTTGTATATATGGGCATTGCGGTGCCGCGGAGACAGCGGTTCCCGTCAACAAAACAGGGCACTGTACTCCGTACTCCCTGGATTTGAATTAAATTGTATAATCAATCACATGTTATTCAAAGCATATCAACTGGGGCAAGCTGCCAACATATGTGATCTAGGTCCCTGACGTAGTCCCACAATTGTTATCAATACTTTGTTGGGTAGTATCCTCTTATTTGGGCGGGCTGTAAAGTTAGTAAGTGTGCTGTGTTGTAATTAGATGCTGATGTGAGTCGAACAAGTAGAAGAAGCACTAAGTACTAGCGTATAATTGAGCGCCTCGTCATAGATAACAAGCAAGCCATGCTCCATTACTTGCCATGAAGAAATGTGGTTGGCCTTTGTGATATAGGAGGCAAGTTAACAAACGCTTTGCTGACTAGTTACCTCTTTAGGTACTATCGTTGCCTAATAGCGTGCATGCTTAGAGCAACAAAAGAAAGATGTTTATTACTGAAATATACCGAATGTAACGTTTCTATCAGGGTGCAATTATATTAAGAATAGAATCGCTTATTATTTATATTCTGCTAAAAGCGGATACATGTATATAGAGCAAGAGGAGAATGGAGATAATAGAGTAATTGATTGGTGGAAGTTGGTTATTGAAGTTGTAACTAAGACAATTGTAAGCATAGAAATAGATATGCTTCTCTCTTGGACCTTCTTTCTTGGGCTACAAGTACTGTGTCATGTATGTGAGGGTTTTTACCTCTTGTTTTACGCATTAGAAATAATTAACTAAACCGCGTATAAAATTAGTCTAGAAAAATACAACATTCTTTCCAATATTCCATCCTAGCTCTTGTAAGCTAGCGGAAACACATTCCTCCATAGCTGAAGGTCCACAAACCAAGGCGAGCGTATCAATATCCGTATTCGTTGAATCAGGTGCTGATGGAATATGCTGTTGGAGGCACTTGAGATCAATATGGCCTCGACCCATTTCCCAGCTTCCACGTACTGTATTGGAACTCAGAACATGCCATATACGCAAGCACCCGTCCATGACATGCTCAATATGGTCAATTTCTTCGCGAATTAATATGTCTTCTTCTGCTCGATTTCCATAAATGAGCCATATTTGAATTGGGTCCCGTTGTCTGGATTGTGGGCACGCTTTGAACTCATCTCCAATTGCCTTTAGTGTTGACCAAATTGGGGTAATGCCACTACCACCGGCAATCATGGCGAATTTTTTTATTTTTTCAATGCGATTGTTACGTTTCCATCGCACCTTACCATTCCCCATGTATGTGAAATCGCCAATAGGGCCCTTCAATTCTATACTCAGGTTCGCATCGGTTTTCATATGAGCTGTCATATTATCGAGCAACATCGTCATTTTACCTCCAACAAAAGGAGTCTCCTTTGATGGGAAGTAGACCTTGATAAGAAGATCAATGAAACCATGCTGGGTACTGCAACTGTACGGAGTGTATGCCCGCTGCACAATATCGACTTCTCCGGTTTCACTGTTGGTTGTCTTCAGACGCAAGTAGACATGCTGTCCTACTGGTAATCCAAGAATTTGGTCTTTGTGTGATAGTGCAAAGCGAAATATCCGTGAGTCATGAGATATATCACTCTTGCAGACTAGCCTCACTTTCTTCCATGTATTTGGCTCTAGAAATGGCTTGGACGGGTCATCTTGGATATCGATACGTGGCATTGGAGACATTGGTAAGTCTGCAAGTTGTTCTAGTTTACCAATGTGATAATTCCGTAACAATTTCTTGGCGTCCATAGAATGAATTGCCATAAAGTCCTCCGTGGCATCTTCGCCTGCCACCAAGCGAATGGACTGATCCCCACCAGGGTGGTCTAGAAGAAAACCTGTGCCGTCGTATACATGGCCATGAACAACAAACCAGGGGGATTGATTATCTCCATCAGCGTGCTTCGCGAGTTCTGCGGCTGTAATGATTGTTGATACTTTGCCTGGATTTATCATTACGTTCTGAATAGCTTCTGCACTTTGGGCATATTGGGATCTGTCCGGCTCTGTACCGAAACCAGGTGCAGCAGCTTGAAAATAGCCATCGCCTCCCAGTTGAGGATACCTTGGGTCCGCGCCAGCTTCTTTCATACGCTGCATCCAGCCGCCATTGGCATTGCCCGCCAGAGTAGGGTGTTCAAATCGAAGAGCTCTGCCACTACTCTCCCTATGCACGGCAACACGAAACCACCAAGAATTCATCATAGAGGTGGCATTCCAATACATATCCCTCGGCATGACACTCAAAGCTTCGTCCATGGCGCGGACAGCAATGAAACCGACATTTTCGTCTAGTAGTAATGAATTGATGTTAATTTCAAGCTTCCAAAAGCACCAGGAAAAGCTCATGTCGGTATCAGTTAAGTCTAATTTGCCAAAGAAGGGGTGATTGTTGATTGGATATATTCGATAGAGGTCCTCTGGGTATATAATATCGCATAGCTTCCAATTCTTCCCGTCATCAAGGGTGATCTCAACGCGGGTTATACGACGTCCGCCGCCTGTGTAAGCATATCCCTCTATGAGTGTTGTCTGAGGCAGGGGATGACCTGACGCAACCTCAATTACGTCACCGTGGGTGGGTGAGCAGATTGCCGCGTTTACGTTGAGTTCGTTGATGATGTATTTGGGATCAAACCACCATTTGTCTTCATTTCTGGCTTGATCCGCTGTCACGGAGGTTGGGAGGAGCTTATTGTCAAAATAATGCAAGTAGTGTTGACTTTCACGATCTGAGATCTCAATCCTCTGGAGCCATTTAACCATACGCCCACCGATCTGGCCTGGAACCACCAGTCTAAGTGGATAACCGTGATCTGGGGAAAGATCTTCACCATTGAGAGCCCAAGCAATCATCATTCCCTTGCTCTGGTCTATTGCCCAGCTAAGCCTTTGGGATGTGCCGTACTTGCCCTTGGGAAGCTCATCGGCGCCTTCAAAGATAACGTGCCGGGCGCGGCCTGGGATAACTTTATCGTAAGAAGGGTGTGAAGAGAGAAAAGGATTCGTTGGCTTGCAATAATTGAGGATATCAGCAAGGTAGACGCCAGTGAAGAGGCCTGTAGATATGCCTGCAGCGCCCCAGTTAAAGCCAAGTCCCTTTGCGACCATGTTCTGCTCCTTGCGACGGTTGCCAGCACAGACGAGAGTCACGGGTAGTGTGATAACTTGAAATTTTTCTCTAAGATCTTGAATAGAGAACTCCATCTCGTTCTCCACTAGTCCGTGGACTCGAAGCCTCCATTCTTGGCCTTGTTTCATACTGATACGGGGCGTATCTCCATGACTTCGCACATAGAAGAGGTTCTGAGGAGTGAGGAACCCGGCTTTGAATAGTGTAGACAGAGGAGCCTCGACATTACATGGGTGCTTCCCCGTAAGACGAATCATCCGACTATCTCGTGCAATCCAGTGATCAGGCGTCTGGGTGTCGGTGGATAAAGGCTGTATGGGCTCAGTCTTAGGGATTGTAGGTAATAAGATGTCATTATAGGGAGTATAAGCGTCTAATGGAGAGCCATGAACGATACGTGCCGCTTGTTTGGCCATGAAGTATGGGCTACATTCTTCTGGTTTTGTTGCCAGCGACGATCCGGACGAAGATGTAAATGAGCAAGACCAGTCATCCTCACTCTCGGAGTGAGACTCGGGTGATGAGGACTGGTTTGGTACCATAGTAGCTATTCTGCACCACACAGCTATACTAGGCTATTGATAAACAGGGCCAAATTGAGGATGCCAATATGAGAAAAGAAAAACAGATAGCTATCGGAATTCAAGCTTCCAGTAAAACAAATTGTCATGGCAGGAAACGCCTGAGAATTGATGGTCATCCAATAGCGGGTGGTATTGTAATATTGTAGTTGGAGATAAGCTTGGAAACATGCCAGGAGAATGAAAATCCCCCCATTGCGCAAGGCATTTACAATTATAGCAGCCTAATGCAAGCGTCAATAATGCATCTACATGAGCTGTGGTTACATATATTACTAATTCCACCCCGGGGTACTCCCAATAAATATTAGGGCCTTTGTAAGCTGTAGCCAATAGAGGTCGAGCGATAGCGTCCCAGATTGCTAGTACTTTGGCTTATTTCAGGAGGCTCCTTTCATCTTTTCGTATCAATGTCAGGGTTCGATAAGTGATTGGTGCTTTTTGGAGCTAACGTAGAATACATTGTGCTTCTCTAAATCGCTATCTTGATTGAATTTCTCCGCGGACTTACTGGCGCCCCAACTTATAGACTTAGTGTATCAAAACGCATACAAATTAACCCGACGACAAGCAGATACTGTAATATCGACCAGGTCTAATTAGGAGTTGCAGGGGCGGTCAGCTTATACTCTGGATGAATATCTTTGCTAGCGCAAGTTGCTCAGATCATTGCTCTGTTATATCTCTTAACTATTATTAATTACTGATAAAACCGCTTTCTCCATACTTTTCGTATTGATAGCATTGCCAATGGCTTGACCTTGACGTCTATCTTTTGGTCTCTATCTTTATTGCAATTTAGAGCATCTCCGAGGATATATGGGTAACATTGAGTGTAGTGTTATACTGTGTATCTTCTGTTTGCCAATTGCAAGTCCTCGGAGTTTCGAATCGCCGTTGACCCCTAATAGATAACTTACTCAGATCTTAGTGAGATATGAGGACTCTTCTTCGTACAAGGAGTTCCTCTTTTCATCCATTTTAGAGAAACCTAAAACGTAGCTTTTACCTTGTTCACCATACGAATATAATCGGCGGAGACGACATCTACACTCGCCAGGGGGGTTTCATATTATCAAATGTCTGTACACCAATGGAAAAATATGAATATGACAACTTCTGAGACCCCACTTTCGCAAGAAGTG
This sequence comes from Trichoderma brevicompactum, assembly GCA_003012085.1. Classification (NCBI taxonomy): domain Eukaryota; kingdom Fungi; phylum Ascomycota; class Sordariomycetes; order Hypocreales; family Hypocreaceae; genus Trichoderma; species Trichoderma brevicompactum. The sequence continues at coordinate 56,478 of PXNZ01000606.1, read as the reverse complement.
TTTTTACCAAAACCAAGGAAACGTGCTGCTGTAATTGGACTCGGCATGGTTGGTCTTGCTTTCATCGAAAAACTTCTCAAATACGATCTGGATGGAGGTCGTGATGAGTGGGAGGTTACTGTTTTCGGTGAAGAGCCACATCTTGCGTATAATCGCGTTGGCCTCACACAGTACTTTACCAAGCGTTCCACAGAGAGTCTTTACCTCAACTCCCCAGAATGGTATTCATCACACGCCAAGGGAAAGCTCATATATCATACTTCGGAGCTTGTCATTTCCATTGATGAGCAATCCAAATCTCTGAAGACAGCCAATGGAATGCATGTTTTCTATGATGAGTGCATCCTCGCCACCGGTTCAAATGCTGCCTTACCACCATATGTTTCCTGGGAAATGTTCCAGTATAACAAAGGCATATTCGCCTACAGAACAATCAAGGATCTTGATGACATAATCGATTATGCAGTCAATGCTCCCAAAGTACTTGGACGCCGTATTTGCAAAGCGGCTGTTATTGGTGGTGGTCTTCTAGGCTTAGAAGCTGCAAAGGCTCTCCTAGATCTTGAAGAGATCGATCAGGTAGCCTTAATAGAGAGAAATAGCTGGGTTCTCAGTCGCCAACTTGACCAGGAAGGCGGCGTGTTGGTACTGGAAAAAGTCAAGGCTCTTGGCGTTGAAGTTCTCCTCCGCACTCAAGTTCGCAATCTCCTGTGGGATAGTGAGGAGAGACTTACCGGCCTCCTTCTGCAGGGCAATGATGGATTACCGGACCGAGATTACGAAGTCGACCTGCTTGTATTTGCTGTTGGAATTAAGCCACGAGACGATCTTGCGATGGGCACTTCCATAAATGTGGCAGAACATTGTGGTGGGTTCATTGTTGATAACCAACTCCGCACCAACCTGCCAAATATCTATGCCATTGGAGAATGTGCCAACTTCCTCGGCCAATCGTTTGGTCTAATTGCACCTGGTATTGAGATGGCTGATATCCTCGCTTTCAACTTGACTGAAGGGCCTTACCACAACATCAGAGAGATGAAGGCTCCAAATGTTAGCACAAAGCTCAAACTGATGGGCGTTGATGTTGCCTCATTTGGCGATTTCTTTGCTGACCGGGGGAACATAAACCACTCATTGCCGGGCGTATCCAGTGCTCAGAGAGTTCGTAAGGCTCAACCAATGCCCGTTACTTCGGAGCATATCAAGAAAAAGGTGAAAAGCTTGATATACCGAGATCCTTTCTCAGATGTCTATAAGAAATACATTTTCACTGCCGATGGCAAATACATTATTGGAGGAATGATGGTAGGCGATGTTAAGGATTATGCCAAACTTGTGGCGCTATGCAACACAGGGAAACCTATTCAAAAGCCTCCTGCTGAATTCATCATTGGGGCGACAAAAGATGGAGAAGAGGAAGGTGATGACCTACCACATGATGCCCAGGTCTGCAGCTGTTACAACGTCAGCAAGGGTGACATTGTGAAGTGTGTCAAGGCTGCCAAAATTCATTCATTTGGAGAGATGAAATCTTCAACGAAGTGCGGGACAGGCTGTGGAGGTTGTGTTCCCTTGGCTACTAGCATATTTAACCGAGCACTCAAAGATGCCGGTGTCGAGATCTCCAACCACATCTGCAAGGATTTTTCCTACTCACGCCAGGACTTGTACCAAATTGCCAAGTTTAGAAAGCTGAAGGACTTCACGGCGGTGATGCGAACTGTTGGGGAGAAGCCAGACAGCCTTGGCTGTGAAGTTTGTAGACCAGCCATTGGCTCGATCCTTAGTTCATTATACAGCGAGAGTATTATGAAGCCTTCGCTACGTCAGACACAAGACACGAACGACCGTTACCTCGCGAATGTACAGCGAGACGGCACATATTCGGTTGTTCCTCGCCTCCCTGCTGGTGAGATCACCCCGGTAGGTCTCAAAGTCATCGGAGAGATTGCCGAAAAATTCGGACTGTATACCAAAATCACAGGCGGCCAGCGTATTGACATGTTTGGTGCAAAGAAACAGCACCTCCCCCAGATCTGGGAGAAGCTCGTGAGTGCCGGCTTTGAGAGTGGCCACGCTTATGGTAAGGCACTTCGCACAGTCAAGTCTTGTGTCGGCAATACCTGGTGCCGATACGGAGTTGGAGACTCTGTTGGACTTGCTGTTGAAATCGAGAATCGCTACAAGGGGCTCAGAGCTCCCCATAAATTTAAGGGTGGCGTATCAGGATGCGTTCGGGAGTGCGCTGAAGCGCAGGGCAAAGATTTTGGGCTTATTGCCACCCCGAAAGGTTGGAATGTCTTTGTCGGCGGCAACGGCGGCGCAAAACCCCGCCACGCTGAATTACTTGTCGAGGATGTAACTCGACGAGAAGCCATCAAGATTCTTGACCGTTTTCTAATGTTTTACATTCAATCTGCTGATAAACTCGAGAGAACAGCTCGGTGGATAGAAAACTATCCTGGCGGTCTTAAGGGCATTAAAGAAGTTATTGTAGATGACAAACTTGGCATCTGCGCCGAGCTTGAAAAGGAGATGGAGGTGTTAGTTGGCCTGTATGACTGTGAATGGACAAATGTCGTCAAAAATCCGGAGCGATGGAGCGCATTCAAACAGTTTGCCAACACAAACGAAACTCAAATTGTATCGGAAAAAATTAGCGAGCGAGGCCAGAAACGTCCTGCAGATTGGCCAGAAGATAGTTCTCCTCTGCACTTTAGCTTGCTGGATGTTGCTAAAGACGCTGAGTGGGAATGGAGATCCGTGTGCAAGCTCTCTCAGTTGGACCGCCAGCACGATGCACCGACATCAGTTACCATTAAATATGGCGAGGTTCAGTTGGTTGTGTGGAACATACCGCACCGTGGCCTGCGAGCGTCACAAAATATGTGCCCTCACCGAAGAGCCTTTGTGCTAGCAGATGGCCTCGTAGGGGAGGATGAGCAGGGCCGTGAGTACGTATCATGCCCACTGCATAAGCGGAACTACTTGTTAAATCCTAAATTTACCGAAGGAGGTGGGAGCTGCTCGGATGCGGACTATTCAATTATGACTTTTGAGGCTAAGGCAGACGAAAGAAACGATGCAGTGCTTCTCTACCTTCCGCCTACAGAAGCGCTTGATGCTGTGCTTTCTACGACGAAGTGGATGCTGAGGAAAGCCGACGAAGAGGTAAATCTTTTGGCAAAGAACTCAGCACCGTCTATCGAGATTGCCGAGCCGCTACCTGCTGGCAGGATGGAAGATAACAGTTGTCAAACAAGCACTCCAATAAGGCAGGATATTTTCAATACAGTTACTGGAGGCCTAATTAAGAGCTGTGGCGGAAATAGTGCACTTGATTGGTAGCGTTAAATGGCAGAACTTTAGGCGGATTTCTGCTAATGCAGTAGCTATATTAAATTATCATGTTGCCAAGAAATGTATGAGTATGGCGATATCACTTTATCTTGAAAGATTGGCTTCAAGTATAAACATCACACTCTGTAATGAATCACGTATTACAGTCTGTAACATTGTAGTCAAAGATGAAGACGCAGAAGATTCGTTAATCCACACGACGCTGTCGCGGTCATCATTAGTTGTGGAAACACCATAACTGTGGTTTGGTCGAATGTCCAAATCTTTAAATTGGATCCTAGACGCGTCTCTAAATTTCCTATCATGCTAATTCTACGGAGTACTTATCTCCAAAAAAAAAAAAAAAAATCTTATCAGTATCATACTCTGCCAATAAACGGAGCTTAGCTCTTCTCCTAGCCCGGTACGCTTTCCTTCTTTCATCACCTCCCTAGCCTATTTAGGCAATGCCCCTTATCAGTGCTAAAATATTGATTTCCTTCACCCCCTCTTTGTGAACATCGTATAATTCTTATAACACTTCAGCCAGAGACTCCGCTTAGCATCTTCAAAGTCATATTCATTAAATGAAAGCCAGGTAGCTTCTGTATTCTGTGGGAAGAATCAGGAGATTGGTAAATGTGTGCAGCGGTGTAAGTGGTATGTAATGTTTGTAAGGCGCTATTGACTTTCCTTTGATACAGACGCCAGTGCCTTACTATCCACAAATGCCGTGTTTTGGATCGAATTTTACATCTCCGGTGGGATCGCCTCTAGCCAACTCCTGCGATAAGCTCGCATGTGTGGTTATCACTCCCTATCTGTCTCTTACCTCCGTTTCCGATGACCTTTCTTTGGATCATATCATAGACGAACTAGGTTAAAGAAGCGCTTACGACTTTCCTTCTAATTTATCTCCCAGGATAATTCTGTTATAAAAGAAGAGAATGGTTTGGATTTTCCGTGCGTTACGAGAAAGATTTAGCTTCTTATATCTAATTGCTTTCATTTTCTTCCATGAGCTATACATTAAACCACGTTTTACAAATCTGGGTACTCTCAATCCCTTACGCTAGTTGAAACTATTCATGCCAATATCTGAGATTATCCTTTAGATATTTCGCATATTGGGCATTATATTTCTACTCTCTCAGGACAGTGACACCTTCTGTTTTCTTTTCTCCCATACTGGCCACTCTCAACCTCAATATTTGTATTTGGCCTTGAGATCTTTTCTCATGCAACCTTACCATCAACAAAATGGAAAAAATGATACAGACTCTGGCTACTGATGAAAATACAAATTCGAGTGGGCTATCAAGACTGTCTGTTGTTCAAAATGACGATAAAGACACTGGCATTAACAAAGAAGTCGCCTCTAGCGACTCACAATCAATCAATAATGGATCTCATCACGGGGTGCTGTTTATGCAGCACAGGAGTATTGACGCTAATGCCCTTACACCGAGAGGGCAAAAAAATGTGGAATGGAGTCTCAATTCTCTCAGGGGCCATAAATTTCAATGGCGCTCATTATGGAGCCGTCCTGAGATCAACCCTCTGAATGGCAAAAGTCTCACATTCCCCATCTTTCGAGCCCGGGATTCCTATGCCACAGCGTTTTGGCTTGCTACATTAGGTTTCTTTGTAGCCTTTTTCTCTTGGTTTGCCTTTTCTCCGCTTGTGCCAGAAGCAGTCAAAGACGATCTCAACCTTACCCAGGATCAAATCACGAACTCCAACCTGGCTTCGCTCGGTGGCACAGCCGTTGTACGTCTTATTGCTGGCCCAGCTTGCGATAAGTTTGGCCCTCGGAAAGTCTTAGCTGCTCTCCTCATTCTCGGCGCCATTCCCTCAGGCTTAGCCGCTCTAGTCACTAATATACAGGGACTAGAAGCTGTACGGTTTTTTATCTCAATTCTTGGAGGGACTTTTGTTCCCACCCAAGCTTACACTACTACGTTTTTCGACAAATCCATTGTTGGCACCGCTAATGCCTTCTCTGGTGGTTGGGGCAACTTGGGTGGTGGAGTGACTGTTGCTGTGATGATTGGGCTATATGAACGATATGTCAACGCTGGTTACAGTACTCATGTTGCCTGGCGTCTCTGTTTGGCTACGGTTCCTGTGCCATGTCTTTTGCTTGTAGCCAGCGTGATTTTATTGCTAGGAAGGGATCACCCAGCAGGCAAGTGGTCAGCCCGCCACCGGCTCCAGAGCATGACTGGGGAAATAGTTCGAGTCGAACATATGCCATTACATTACCAAGGGGCTGCTGTCCGAGAGCAGCCCATTTTCGTTGATTCGGAAAATCTACCAGCTCAAAAGTCTGCATTTAAAATACTTAATGTGGATTCTGATAAGCAGCCCGCTGTTATCGATACCGCACAGTCAGAGCCACTGACCTACGTTGCGCTGCGCAAGATCCTTGGGGACCCGCGTGTCTGGATGTGTGCTATCTGCTATTTGCTCACATTTGGGCTTGAGACAGCACTGGACGCGGCCCTTCCAGGTTTGATTAATACTCTGTTCGTCAGTGAGACATTCACTGTCGTAGATGCCGCATATGCAGCATCCACATACGGTCTTATGAACTTGTTTGCACGGCCATTAGGCGGCATTATCTCAGATATTTTGTACGCAAAGTTTGGTCTCCGCGCCAAGATGTATTGGCTCCTAGCTACAGCTTCATCTCAGGGGATCGCTATGATTGGTGTTGGAGTTTACATAAACAACAATCACGCGACCATTGGTGGCGTAATTGGTTTCATTGTTGTGATTGCTATCACTGGGTTTGCAGCTAATGGGGCTTGTTACTCCATATATGGCCACATGCAACCGCAGAATATAGGTGTTGTAGCGGGTATTGTGGGTGCAGGAGGCAATATAGGAGGCATACTATATACCTTGATCTTCAAGTATCAGCCAGGAACGCGTCTTCCTCCATCCCCAAATTATCCTATGGGAAACAATTCACTCGGCAAGAAGTTTTGGATTGCTGGTGTGTTCAACGCTGTGGCGGTTGTGCCGCTTTGTTTTATATCATTAGGTGATGCTGTATAAGAGTAGAAAGGCGAATGACGGTGATTACTCCAACGAGGCTGGGCTAGCCTATCTCCCATTTCTGTTATTGGAGCTCCAAGAGTGTCAATGGCTAAAAGATATTATTGTAGTTACTTTACAAATAATAGACTAGCAGTATTTCACTAATTCCAAGCCCCTTAGATAATTCATTATTATAAGCACCACACACAATATAATCAATATCTCTTGATTCCATTGCAAATCACCCGGGGTTAACTATTTTCTATGCCTACAATTGAACTATTAACAAAACTAACTTCTACTAACAATTCAACAAAATTTTCTCTCTCTAGTGGCCTATGTTGTCAACATCAAGGGCGTAGTAATAAGAAGCAATCTATTTAGCGATAATTGCCTGTATTTCAACAGGCTCGCAATAATTATCAAATGTAGGGGTCTCAGTATATGTAAAATACTCGACATATGACCACGGTCCATAATCCTGATCAAAATCCGCAATACAGAGCCTCCAGCCGTTCGCAACGCCGTCGGGCTCTGTATGAAGTAGCTCAAATAAGTCACCTCCATCATTTGAATTGAGCACCCATCCAGAGTCGAGTGCAGGCGGGTAAATAGTAGCATTCACAAAACTAAATAAATAACTCGACGAGGTATTAATAGTTGTTTTGAGATTGATGAATCCAGTAGGTCCGAGATCGTAAGCACTCCCATCGCTGTTGCGTCCCTCGCTGTATAATATGCCGTCTTTCAAGTTGGCGATCAGCACTGGGCCAGGAACATCTATGCCGACATAATGAAAGGTTCCAAGAGGATACCCGAGCGAGGGATCGTATTGATTTGGCCGTAATCTTAGTTGGAAACTACTGTTGTCAGTCGTACCTGTGACAACGCTGAAGATATACCCTTCAGTTGTGGTATTGATAGAGAGCGACGAGGCAAAGACAGAAGCTGTGAGAACGAGTGTTCCTAAACTATTTCTATAAATCATGACTAAAAACGTTGGAGAAAGCTTTGAATTAATGGTTATTTCGATGGTATAAACGTCAAGGAGTTGTTCACGGGCCGCAGCTTCTCCGCCACATGGATATCAATGAGCATGAAATATGGAGCTTCAATCAATTTACCAATGGAATACCAAGTTATATTCTATCGGCTTCTTGTTATATATCCTATGGTACGTCAAATACAATTGTTGTATATAATTACCATATCTAAAAGAAACGCTACCCCATTGTAGAAGGAAGTATTATTGAAATTGCGGGGTGAGGGGTTCACAAATGATTACAGTTTCGACACATATCTGAATATAAGCTGCTAAATGTAGAGATGGCGCCGTTGACGAAATAGAGGGACAAGAGCACGCATGTGACTTAAAACTGATAAACTAAATTCTCATCTTTGAACGAGGTTGCAATCTTTGAACAAGGTTGCATTCACTTCATAGTCTCTTCTCCACTGTACGATGCGCAACTTTCTGTTGCTCGTCAGTAGTAGCGTCTATGCTAAGTAGCACCATATATGCATATAGTTCAACACCATTACTACAGAATTAGGGGAATCTCGCAACGCATAACGGCACTGGAGGACAATCTATCAAAATTAGCCTACATCTCGCGCCTAGTACATAACCAACACCTTTTTGTTCTTTTATAGGTAGATGTTATACGCTACAATTATAAATTCTTTAGAACGGCAGTTTAGTAAAGGGTATTGTAGTCTAAAGAAAACGTACGAAGTTATATCTTTACCCACTCTGCTTAGTCCGGAGATAGATGGTTACATTGATTCGTATTTCCGGCTATAGAGTGTTGCGGAGGGGTTGCATTGTCTCTACCTAGATCACTTGACGTCTTATCTATGTACCTTCCTCTTCCAGAGAATTGCCTTTCACAATACTCCGTATTAATACAAGATATCACTTGTTTGACTAAGATAGATGTTTATTTTATAAATTGGTTTTGATTCCTCTCTTTTATTATAAAGAGTCTCATTAGCATATGTATCTATTCTCATTGATAGTTTTGATCTTGCCCTTGAGGTGTATCATGTTATTTTCTCTTCTCACTGCTCTCGGCCTTGGGCTGGCTATTGATGTAGCCGCAAGCCCCGTATTGCGTGACAAATTGACAGGGAAGCGTGATGTTCCATCCACCCATACGCTCCATGAGCGGCACACAGCTCGTATGACCCAGCACTGGACGAAACGGGAAAGGTTGCCCCCCAAGACTGTTCTGCCAATGCGTATCGGCCTAAAGCAGCTTAACTTAGACGCTGGGCATACCAGACTTATGGAAATGTAAGCAGTATGTTTCATGAGTGGCATAAGAGCAAAACTCACGTTCGTGCATAGATCCACACCAGGGTCAGCCAACTATGGTAAACATATGACTTCGGAGGAAGTTGTCAACTTCTTCGCGCCGGCTAAATCTAGTGTGGATGCTGTCATTGATTGGCTCATGTCTTCCGGCATTGAACGGCAGCGTATTAGCCAATCTGCTAATAAGCAGGTAAACTCTCTCAAAATACATACTCATCAAGCATTATCTGGGCGCATAGACGTGACGCTAGCGTGTACAGATACTCAGACAATGACAATGCACATCCTTGCCCAGTCCGATCCGCTAATATTGGATAACATAGTGGATTCAATTTGACGCTGCAGCTGAAGAGGCTGAAGATCTTCTCCTTGCCGACTTCTATTTCTGGGAAGATGATACAGGTTCGCACAGAGATATTGCCTGTGAGGAGTATCATATTCCAGCACATATTCAAGAACACATAGATTATGCTACTCCAGGTATCAGATTGCGTCAAAATGGCGTCCTGAAGCGAAAGCTGAAGAAGCGCGAAAAAAAGGTCCCCGGCCTTGCTGATGGGCCACATGCTAGTAACAATATTGCCTATATAAGCGCTGCCAACGATATACCATTTGTGAACTCCACAACTTGCAGCAGTTTCATCACAGCTGACTGTGTTAGAGGTTGGTGGCTTTAGACTCTTAATAAGTATGTCAACCCAGACTTACATAGTGTGTAGTTCAATACGGCGTTGTCAATGGCACAACAGCTGCCCCTGGTAATGAGCTTGGAATCTTTGAGGATCTAAATGATCATTATAGTACAGCCGATCTAGATCAGTTCTTACAGAACGCTTACCCGTAAGGAGCCTCGGTCAATATTTTGATTTTTAAAAGCCTTATCCAGCTCTAATATTTTTGTAGCTACCTTGAGATTCCAGCAGGCACGTACCCCGAGAATCGATTGATTGACGGCGCTATAGGGTCTTGGGAAGACCTTGTGGCTGCTGTTGGTCCTAATTTTGGCAGTATTGGACAAGAGTCCACCTTGGACTTCCAGGCGTCTATTCCACTTATTTGGCCCCAGAAACCGGTTTTATATCAGACAAATGACGAGTTCTGGGAGATTGAAGGATCTGAGGGTTTTCTCAATAGTAGGATAAAAACACACCTCTTCATTATACCCTGACTGATAGAATTTAGCTTTTCTTGATGCCATTGATGGTAGCTACTGCAGTTATAGCGCTTTCAACGAGACTGGAGATTGCACTGATCAAGCATGTTTTGATCCTTATTACCCAGACACCAACTATCCGGCACCTATAGGATATCAGGGACAATTGCAGTGCGGCATTTATAAGTCGACCAATGTTATCTCGATCTCATACGGTGCTATTGAGGACCTTCTCCCAAATAATTATCAGTACAGACAATGCAACGAGTATTTGAAGCTCGGTCTACAGGGTGTCACAGTTGTCATTTCTTCAGGCGATTCTGGCGTTGCGTCCCGTTTGGGCTGCATCGGTTCGAACGAGGAACCTACTGTGGGGACTATATTTACGCCCTCCTTCCCTCAGACCTGCCCATACCTTCTCACTGTTGGAGGCACTGAGCTAAGGCGATCGGATCCCAGTGCACCGCCAATCGCGTGGGAGGTACTTGATGAGGTTGCCACTACCCAGTTCCCAAGTGGTGGGGGATTCAGCAATATCTATAGCGTCGCGGACTATCAGAAAGACGCTGTACAGGCCTACTTTGATAAAGTAGAGTCTTCGTTGCCATTCAAATCGTATGATCAAATTATTGTGAATGGCAGCTTCGACAATATTACAAATGTCGACCAAGTTTACAATCATGGTGGCCGGGGCTATCCCGACGTAGCAGCTATTGGCGAGAATCAACTCATTGTCTATGGTGGGGATTATTACACAATTGGTGGAACCTCGCTCTCAGCGCCACTCTGGGCCTCTATCCTGACCTTAATTAATGAGAAACGTATTGCCGGTGGCAAGAGCACGCTTGGATTTATTAACCCTGCGTTGGTAAGTGAGGCTTGATTGTGGGGTGTAAAAATCTTGTTAACAACACAATACTTTAACAATACTAATAATCTTTCTATCAGTATGCGCACCCAGAAGCGTTTAACGACATCACCGAGGGTAACAATAACGGCTGCAGCTCCCCTGACGAAACAGCCCTTTGGGGTTTCCCTGCCGCAGCTGGATGGGATCCAGTGACAGGACTTGGGTATGTACTACTGTCTTCTCTATTTTACATTTACCTGACTAACCTGGGCTATGCAGATCTCCAAACTTTACCGCACTTGAATCAGTCTTGGTCAATCTTTAATATCACTCGTCAATATTGAAGTCAAAGTTCCTTGTACCTCAAGCAATTTTGTCTTTGTAGGAATACATAATTGTTGAACAAGCTTGTTTCTTGATGAATAAGCGCTAATTGTGTGGAGAGAGGTTGATTAACAGATATATTAACGCCATGAACTCAACAGAACTATGGGTTGCTTGTAAATGTGCGACCCTTAGTAGTCTTGGGCCAAAGTGTAAATGCTACAATTTAGCAGTCAAATTCATTGACTATATAGTGACACCACTCGTGTTCCCGTCGTGTGTAGATACATCTCAGGGAGCCAACTAATGTCTTTTTCTAAATAGGCGATAGTCAAAGATGTCAATGCCGTAGATGATGGTTCTAGTAGTAACATCCTTCTAATAACTCATCTTTCCCACATGACCAAATTCTCTGAATCATAACATTTGTCAGGCACACTGAGGTTTCTTCTGTCTTGTGTTTCCTTTAACGATGAAGCATATTTTCCAGCTCTGTCTTCCGTATCCTCTACATGTTTCTTTTCAATTCCCGTTACTGACATTATAATTCATCCTTCTCAATATAACCCAGGACAACATGAGCCCTGCACTTCCTACGCTTCCAATTCCTTGAATAAGCTTAGAGCATGCTTTTCATTCTTAGTGGCCTGGTTGAAGTAGCTGGTATGCTTAACGATGTTCCAGTCAGCCATGTACTGGCGACCACGGGCGCCGATTATCTCTTTCTGATGGTAAGGGTAGTCATAAAAATATTGGGTCTGATAGCTATTGCCTATAAATACCTGTAATGAGGCTCGTGCTGGAAGCCTCTAGTATGGAATACTTATCGCCGCTTTCTCCATCAGCGCGACTAGAGTTTTAAATTGTATTCTCTATATAATGGATGTCATTTAGGCGCGGTATTTTGTCTACACTAGTTTCCGTAAGGATTGTATTGTAATTTATGGTAATAGGGAAGGGTCCGCGGGAGAAAAAGGCTGATCGCATTATATCTAGGCGTAGCAACGTCCACTCTCTGATCTTCAGTGTTACTCCCAGTTGTAGTGCAACCCGGCTGTGACGGATATACCCGTTCTGAACTTGGCTATTGCTTGCTATATGTGCCCCTTCTAAATGAGTACATGCTTCCGACGGAGCTGTGGTAATATTATGGGGGCGAAGCCTACACCAGCATTAACAAAAAATTAAAAATTTGTATTTTAAGAAACCCAATCCCTTGTTATCTTTGGAGTAAGCAGCCCATGGTCAATGTCACATCTCGCGAGTGAGGAGTAAAAGTTGACAAAGGCACGACTTACACAGCAGGAGCATTGTGGCAGGGTGACCAGTGGCGGGGGAAGTGAACCAATTACGGCATACAAAGTGTAAAGGCAAAGTTACTACGCTTAAGCCATATAGAATCATTCCCAAGGCTACCATTGGATTGGAGCACATGTGTGTCGAAGATCAACTTTAATAATTCTTGTTGTTATCATATCTCTTTGGATACGGTTAGTTGACTTTAGGCGGATAAAGAGCTGCAGTCTCATCCATTTTGACCCAGCGCGAGATCGGGCTGGCCATCTCCAAGGTCTCTAAGGTCTTTCACTTCGGCTGGGTGAGGTCAAGCCGCGCGGCTGGTGTGCTAGATGATGAGATCATGAAGTGGGGCTTGTTCATGCAAAGCTACATTGAACAATAAAAAGGAAGGTACAAAGTAGTGGGGCATTGTTTTACGAAAATTGAAAGAGCGATGTACAACCTATTCGCCTCGGAATAAGATATGAGTGCTATTGTGCGTGTAACTGCGTGCCTGTATTCAACGTTTGAGAGAACACATCTGCGGCTGAGGTTAACGTGGCTTAGACCTCTCTAAGCCCTCAACTACGGAGTACAGTCTGTATTTTCGTGCTCTCATAATGCTTCATTGCAACACCCCGCATTCCAACTCGACAAGTCCCCCTTTAGCCACATACCTAACCAGAGGGCACTTTAGAACCTCGTAGATGGGCCCCTTCTAGGAATCTTGCGGGGCATTTACCAAGTTGTAAATTCCGTGGTGTAGCTGTACTTCAGTACTCCATATAGTATATTAAGGTTGCCAAATCTCCCCGCACGCTAAAGTATATACCGTGTATTAAGTAGTCCCCAAGACCTATAATGGCCCCCGTGCCCACCCAAATGCAGTCTATGCCTTGTCGATCACAAGAATCGCAGTGACATAATTACGGATGACGAAATGATGGCAGAACCAGGGCCACCAGGATGTATCACTAGTATTATGACCCCATTCCCGAATGTCACTCTGATTAACGATTAAGGGGATATCTTGATGTCATCTGCCGCCGCTCATGGTGCCGCTTGGGGGCTCGATCTCACTTCGGGTTACTATAAGACCGACAACAATTCTCCTCTTCGTGATAACCCCGCAGTTTTGGCCATTTGAGCGGTGAACATCTATTTGAGCTAACTTGCAGACTATCCATGCGAATTGTGAGCACAAAACTATGAGGCTCTCTATGTGGAGGAAAGCAATGTGCATAGTCACGACATCGTTGGCTCAGCTTGCTGAGACAGCTCATAATGTAGTCGACCTCTCAAGGCAGAATTGGACACTTACAAGCCCAAATTTCGATAATATATCTATTCCAGGAAAGGTCCCGTCACACGTCCATATTGACCTTTACGCGGCAAATATTATCGATAACCCGTATGTCCTTGGTAAACAGTCCATAAACGTGCTCCATAGCATATGATTTAACTCAATTTTTAAAGATTGATCGAGCTCAATGACTTTGACCTTCGATGGATTGGCCAAAATAATTGGACTTACACGAGCGAGATTACAGGACTGTATGATGAGCGCGTCACCACCGATATGCTGCAAGTCCAGGATCTGACTCGGCGCGCTCAAAACTCACAGAGTCTGACCAGTTACCTTGTCTTCAACGGTCTCGATACTTACGCCTCTGTTGAATTCTGCGGACAGCATATCGCTAATGCTGACAACCAGTTTAGGCAGTGGGTATTTGATGTCTCTGAAGTCTTGGCATCCTGCAAGGTTCGGCAGCCCCAACTTACCGTTAAATTCGGCGCTACCCCCAATATTTCTGCAGCCATCGCAGCAGAGCCGGGCCAGGAGACCTGGCCGGATGGCATCGATGAGGTTTATGAAATTCCTAACCGGCAGTTTGTCCGAAAGGAGCAGTCTGACTTTGGATGGTGAGTTAATTCTTTGTATTTGCTCGCAGCCATCACATACTGACCTCATTTGCTCAGGGACTGGGGTCCAGCTTTCGTCCCAGTCGGCATTTGGCAACCTGCATACCTCGTCCAGCTCGATGGGCCGAGCTCAGTATACGTGAAGAACTCTGACTTTGACCTCTATCGTAAAGGCCAGCTGAACAATTTGCCACCAGACCAGACTGCCGACTGGATTTTCAACGCGAGTGTAGATGTTGTCGGGACCATCCCAGATGGAGCGTATATGAGATACACAATTGTGCACTCTGATTCCCATCGCTACGTCAGCAGTGGAGATTTTGATGAAATTCAGAACGGGGGTGACGTCGTCACCGGCATCACATCACTCGATGCTTCCAAATACGAACTTTGGTGGCCCAATGGTCTCGGTAAGCAAAAGCTCTACAATATAACAGTGGAAGTCATTTTCAAGGGCAAAACCATTGCCTCTGTCAACAAGCGAATGGGATTTCGGACTATCGTTCTCAATATGGAGCCCATTAGTGAGTTAGAGCTGTCCCAGGGGATCATTAATGGCAGCAACTGTGAGTAGCCTTCTATCACGCATCGTAGAATATGGAGCCATACTAATTCGGAGCCCAGTTCATTTTGAAATCAACGGAAACGTGTTTTATGCCAAAGGCAGCAATTTTGTCCCTCCAGACCCATTTTGGCCGCGCATCACTCCCCAGCATATTCAAGAAATCCTCTCGGATGTTGTAGACGCTCACCAAAATATGCTGCGTGTGTGGTCAAGTGGAGCTTACGCGCCCGATTTCATGTATGATCTTGCCGATGAGATGGGTATCTTGCTTTGGTGCGAGTTCGAATTCAGTGTTTCTTTGTACCCTGTCGCGCCAGCCTTCCTTGAGAACGTCCGCCAAGAGGCTGTTTATCAAGTTCGACGCGCCAACCATCATCCATCCATGGCGCTCTGGGCCGGTGGAAATGAAATGGAGAAGGATGAACTGCCTGCCATTAGGTCGAGATTCCCAAACCAGTACGAACGTTATTTGAGCGAGTACCTGGAGCTATTCCTCAATACATTGTTGCCTACAGTCTATGGTAACTCTCATAGCATCAGCTATATGCCATGCAGTACCAACAATGGCTACTTGGAACTCAACTTCAGTCTACCCATTCCGTTTGTCGATCGCCTCTATAACACGACGCGCGGATATCTTTACGGTGACAGCGACTTTTACAATTACAATGCAGCGCAAGCTTTTGATATCAACCAATACATTGTTGGCCGATTCGCTAATGAGTTTGGATTCCACTCCATGCCTAGCCTCGAGACGTGGCGTGAGGCCATTCCAGAGGACCAGCTGTCCTTTAATTCGACCATGACGGTTCTGCGCAATCGCCACTATCCCCCTGGGGGCCTTAGGACGGATAACTTTGCTGACCCTTTAAGAGGGATGGGAGAGATGACACTCGGTGTCAAGCTGTGGTACCCGCAGCCAGCCAAGGCAGACTCCATAGCAAACTTTTCTGCTTGGTGCCATACTACTCAGGTATTCCAGGCCGATTTCTACCACACGAAAATTCAGTATTATCGTGCCGGCTCGGGTATGCCTCAGCGGCAGCTGGGTTCTCTATATTGGCAGCTTAACGATATTTGGCAGGCGCCGACATGGTCAAGTAGGGAATACGATGGCCGTTGGAAGGTCAACTTTTACGCGACAAAGGATATCTTCCAGCCAGTTATTATTGCCCCCGTATTTAACGTTACTACGGGTGTGCTAGACATATATGCTGTATCCGACTTATGGAACGATGCTTCCGGGGAGGCAAGTTGGGAATGGATCGGTTACGATGGCAAGCCAGTTGGATTCCCGAATGCATCTGTCAATTCGCTAAAGTTCACTGTGGGCCCTGTCAACTCTACTGTGTTAGCAAGCTTGAACATCACTGAACTCACGAGAAGCGGCGATCTACCAGCCGCTAATGCAGTCCTGATCGCCAATATTACAGCGACAGGTACACCGCCCAATTTGCAGGGCACAAAAACCTACACTCATTCGAACTACTTTACGGCCACGCCCCTCAGTAAGGCTGAGTTGAAAGATCCGGGATTAACAATTCGCCAGGAGCAAAACGGTTTTACCATCACGGCCGAAAAGGGCGTCAGTGCGTTCACATGGATCGCACTGGATCCAATCGACGCGGGCGCAATTGTCATATTCGATGATAATGGCTTTTGGCTGAGACAAGGCCAGAGTAAGACAGTTGGATATCGTGTACGTGGAACAAGTGCTGGTTGGGAAAGTCGTGTCACTGTCAGCAGCATCTGGAACAACACGCTTCCTTCGTGATATCATATGGCATAATTTAGTCGAATATCTATGTACCGCTATTATCCGGTGAGTGATCTTAGTGATAAAGGGTATTGAACATAAACCTACCAAACTTGAACGTGAAAGTAAAGAGCCATTGCGACATACATAATAGACGAGGAATCTTGCGGAGTCAGCAATTGCTTTACGAACAATTAACGCACCAGCGAGATTATCCCAGGTAAATTCTATATGAAATAATCCGCACTATGTTCATTCCTTAGATATATTTCAAGCTTCACACTTTCTTTAATTCCCCCTCCTGCTCTCTCTCTATTGGATAAACAAACAGATATTAGTGTGCTATTCTAGTTCTCGTGGCTGATCGACCGTGAAAGCCTGGCTCTCGGGGCCCTTTATTGAAATATAGGTTTAGATGGTAACAACCGCGCGCTCAGTATCTATTTTTTTAAGACCCTTTCATCCCGTACACCGCGGAGATTAAATCCGATAAATATCTTCTGCAGTTGTCTCATTTATACTTTCTCAAGCTGGCTTCGGTGTACGTACTCGGCACAGCCCTAACCCAAATTGGAGTACTTAGCGATGGTTTTATACAGCTCTCATTTCTTCCTTTCTATAAATGTTACGGCTCACGCTCTTAGAACCAAAGTGATAGCACCCGAATTGTGTCGACATCAGAGAGACTATCGTAAGCTGACAGCTGATCCAGGGCAAGAATTCAGATGTGCATTCCATCAACCCACGTGCGCAGCTAACTCTCGTGCCTCCGGAACACCATCCGGGCTCCCATCATGGCGACTGAATTTGGCTATCCCATAATCGACCCATTCAACCGACCAGATCTCAACGCTATCTGATGCGACACTGTGCGCTCTGGGTATATTAAGCGTTATGCTGAGGGCCATCCGGAAGATGAATTTCATTCTTTGCGGGCATTTACGAGGAATTTCGATGATAATTTGGAATGGCGTAGCTTCGAGCCGCTATTCAGGTTACATTGTGTCAATTGAATTACGCAAGTGAGGTATAAGAACATGATTCTTTAGTTATTAAATGGAGGGTCCATAAATAAATGCACCACAAGATGCATATTAATCAGTTGATTCACACACCTTTAACCATGAGAGGCCCGGTCAGCATGTCTGAGGTTTGGATTTCACGAGGCTTCCCTATCTCAGTATACTTAATACTATTATATCCCCAGCTGTATTCTGTTTAATGTGCCCTCCTAACCACATGATGAAGTGAGCTGTATGAAGACTTGGTGCAATCATCGGAACTTTAATAATGAATGGCCTATGATTTAAGTCGCTATCTTCGATTGTTTATTAGTTTATGCTTGATAGATATTGTGTATTTTCTTTAAGAGCTCTATGTTTTGTCTTTAGGTTTATGTACTTCCTGATTGGAGGAGTTACAGACGCTATCGCCATAAAAAGGCATATACACTTTGTTAAATAAATGCGCTTAATACAAAATAGCTGTGCCAGCATCCATAAGCTGGTTAGGAACTGTGTAAAAATCACTTTGAGTACCCTTATCGCATGTAGCAGCTATACCAGCATTAATAAAGTCCCAGTGAAACAAATTCAAGTTCCATCCCACATTTTCCAATACTGCGCCTAAGTTAATTGCTGCTGTTCGGGCAGCACCATCGATGCCCTGGAAGTCTGGCTGACTCGCAAGTGTGTCGCTGGCATGAGTGCCAGCAGCCAGGAGCTTAGGAACCAAAGCGCACACAGCAGCAGATTGTTTAGCAGTAGCAGCGCCAATGTTTACACCTTCGTTATTGTTAAGGAAGAGGTTCTTGGTAATTGCGAAGCTATCGGCAAGATTCTATTTTCTCGATGTTAGTCACTCCAACATACTCAATTACTTTGACAAACACACCTGGTAAACAGGGGCAGCATTCTGTTCACTCAAATTTGGAGTTGCTTGTTGCAGCTTGACTCTCAAATCTCCAGCAGCTTGGAGGGAATCAACTATATCTTCAAGGATAGATATGGCCTGCTCTGCAGTAATAGTGGGTTTGACAGCCAGAGCGCCGACAGCAGTAAATGCCAGAGCGAAGAGATTGGAACGCATATTGAAGGGGTTTTCTTTCGAAATGGAAAATGATGTTGCTAGTCAAGACAAGATGTGGAAATCGTGAATTTCTCGCAGTAATGGAGAGTTTCTTTTATACTTTTATACTCCGTAATCTTACATATAACTCTAACTTTATTTTACTGGTAAGTAGCTTTCTCGGAACAACAAAAAATAGAAGCGGTCCATTAATGCCCCGATTGGACCCATTTTGTCTGACATTAACTTAATTACTTTGTACCAGGAGGGAATGTCCCAATATAGAAATGACACCCTAACGTTGCCTCATTAACTAGCTTCCTAAAAGAAAAGAATTATTATGTATGTGAACAAGGAACAAAATTAGTTAGTCCCACTCCGTAGAGTTGCGCATTATCCATAGTGCTGCTATTACTAAATTTATCGGCCCGATACACGCTACTTACATATGATGAATGCTTCGCATAACTTATAACAGCACTTAAGGTATAAGTAATAATTACTTAACTTAAACTTAAGGTGTAAGCAATAATTACTTGACTTAAACTTAAGGTGTAAGTAATAATTACTTGACTTAAATACGGAGTACTCCGTAGTGTGTTGAGAATAAAATAAAAGTACGCAGAGCGCATATCGAAAATAAAATATGAATATATTACAAGAAAATAACCCACACATACCACAAAAGATGTCCTGTCTTCTTTACGCTTGCTCTTGATATAAGGGCAGTTATTACGACAAGAAGTACTTCATGGAAACAAATAGCTCTAGTGACTACACAAATAATAACCACATGAAGAAAATTCTACAGAACATTTGTGACTGATTGGCTGTCAGTGTGTAGAAGATATGTTATTACATCGCTGAGACTAAAAGAGCCCTTTTACAAAGGGCTTCACCAAGCTGCAGGATGCAATGCCCAATTAAAAAATATACTGCAACTCTCCTGCTCGATCGATCTCACCAAGGAGGCTCCCAGGACCAATACAATTATTTTGCAAGCCGTAAGATGTTTTTTGTTAAATGTGGAAAAAACTTGACTAGCATAGCATAGCCGCTTTGCTTAATAATTCGCCGGGAGAATCACATACCCAACAGAAATAAAAGATGAGGAAGAGAAAGGGAATTAGATGGACATCAGCTGCTAACACATAGCTTGAAGCAAGAAAGGGAACAGAGCATATGTACGGAGTAGCTGTGCCGCTTTTATGTGAATTTGCTTGCAGCACTGGTACGGGGAATTCTTAGCGCCATCCTATTTCCCCACAAAAGTCTTCGGGGCTCGCTATCATCCAGTTTTGAATGGCTGGAGCGGACATAACGGGTATTGCACGGAGTATTATTACTGATTCTTCCGCTTATCTCCTTTGCTTCCAAGGTCGTAAACAGAAACCTTCATTATTCGTATACTCACTCATAGATAACTTTTCTAATACTACTCTCCTACCCTCAGAAGAAGCTCGATGACACCGTCCGGTATTGAAGTTGCCTCGCAACCTCCACGCAAACGTCGCCGACCAGCTCGGTCATGCCAGGAGTGCCGTCGTAAATACTATCCCCACTTTCAGGTTGACAGCCATGACTAACTCTTACCACGCTGCAGGGCGAAAAGTCAAATGCAACCTTGAGCAGCCCTGCGGCCAGTGTGTGATTTCAAAATGCGTGTGTGTCTACAATATTGGACCAACTCCGGTCCAAGCCGTTGCTATCGACGCTGTGCCACAGCAGTCAACCTCAGTTGACTTCCGTCAGCCAGGCCCTCTCTCTTCTAAGAGGCTGGCGCAGCGATCTTCACCTAATCATCACAGCTCACAGCTATCGCCTATCAATAATTCTTCAAGGAACACAGAGTGTGAATTAACGAGCCCCAGGCACCGCAGTAGAGCCATAGAAGAAGATCTGGCCTTGTCACATGTTTATAACGTGAACTCAAAAAGTATGACGCAGGGACCTAAGCCAGATTCGCTAGAATGTGAGCAGTCTCCGGATATTTCTCAGAGGATTCTGTGGTCACAAAACCGAGTACTGGCGCTAAACAAATCAAGACTCTACGGCCCAAGCCATTGGACACATGGGGGGGATGAGGTGGGAATTCAACTGGAGACTTCTTTCATTATCATCTATTAACCTTATTAGTTCAAAAAATTATCAGTATTGAACGAAGATACAAGCCAATCAACAGAGGTAGAAGCAGCAAAACAACAGAGGCTACAACTCGAAAGGCTCCTTCACAGGTGTAAGCTCCTTGCTCAAAGATTAAAGGAAAATGATCCCGGAACGTTAATTTCGCAGCCGGTTTCGAGTCTACTTCCTAGTTGCAAAGTCTGGGCCGACCAAATGGCGGAACTCTACATAACCCACTTTGAGCCATTATTCCGAATGCATCATGTTCCCTCATTCTGGGCAGAATATGAACATTTCTGGAAGAATCCAGAACAGGCGTCTACCGCATTATCATTTAAGATAAAGCTTATAGCAGCAATTGGGTCCAGTCTTTATCGGGGTACTTCGGATGCTGACAACGTCAGGTTGGGCTCATGTCGATGGGTTCGTGAAGCACAAGTTTGGGTATCTGGTCCGATCTACAAAGATCGGATAAGCCTCAGTGGCCTTCAAGTGCAATGTCTATTGATAATAGCCCGGCAGGTATTGTCCGTTGGTGGAGACCTCGTATGGATATCTGTGGGCACACTCGTTCGTACCGCCATGCAGATGGGCCTACACCGCGACCCAAAACACTTCGCAACGATGCCTGTCTTGTACGTAGCCCTTCAGAGTCCATTACAATATCCACGCCCGTAAAAGTTTATTATTATTTCCTAAGATGCAGGATACATGATATCGACTAAGGGCCCCTAGCATTAGTTCATCTTTATTGGTTCTAGCTAACTTTAATACTTTAACAGACAAGCAGAAGTCCGCAGACGACTATGGGCTACAATACTAGAAATAAACCTTCAAGCATCGCTTGACTCAGGAGCCCCGCTAGCAATTTCGTTCGATGATTTTGATACAAATAGCCCCGGAAATGTCAACGACGCGGACATCAACGAGAGTACCAATGCTCTCGCTTACTACGCAGACAACACTGTAACAGACATGTCTTTGCAACTTCTCTTGCTCAAATATCTGCGGCCACGGGCGGAAATAATCCGTCGCATAAACGGGGCTTACTCCGGTTTCTCTCAAGATGAAGTTCAGTCCATTACTTCAATTCTCAACAAAGCCTGCCGTGAATGCAGCGCTAATCTTCAAATTGGTAATGGAGATGCAGTCGAAGTCTTTAAACATAATATGGTTGATTTACTTCTTCGTCGCTTCTTGCTTACGCTTCATCGCCCACTAGCCACTGCATCTCGAGTTAGCGATCCGACATTCCATTTCTCAAGAAAGGTTTGTCTTGACTCAGCAACCGCTCTACTATCACCACCGCAGAATGCAGAATTCTCTCGTCTCGTACTCCTTGGAAGTGGCATCTTTAAAAACCGCATTATCCATGCCTCTTTAGCCATATGTTCAGACCTTATTATTGAGCTTGAGGAACTTAGACCAATGGGGTGGCCGTCTACCTATAGGAAAATGCTCGTAGAAGTGCTTCGCGAAGCTGTGAAGCAGGCAGCTGAACGTATAAGGCTTGGCGAGACAAATTTGCGCTTGCACATGAAATTAAATATCGTCCTTTTTCATGCTGAATGTACAGAATTTGGCAGCGCCCGGCAGCTGAGAATGGTTCAAGTAGCCCAAGAGAGTCTAGAGAAGTCATACGCCATAATGCAGTCTCGTTTGGGCCTCGCGGTTGGGGAACAATATGAAGAGGGAGCTCCTGGGCGCCAAAAGCTTGGTTGGCAAGACCTAAGTGTAGCTCTCAACGAGGATTGGGATGAACCTTACGATATGGCGGATATTGGCCTCGATGAACTCCTTTGGTCAGACCATGGCGTCACATGAAGTGGGGTGACCAAGTGATTTTCCCGATCTATCCTGCGTTTGTATCTGGTGCGCCTTTAATAGTAAAGCTGAATTTGAATTTGACAGACTAACAATCTATTGCAATTAATGGGGCTACTATGTTCTGCCACATCTTTAGATCATAATGCCTACGTGGCCTACAGGCTGCTCGACATCATCTCGTACTGGGTTGTCCAATGAACTCTCAGCGGTGTATGACCTTAGAGGGGGGAGGGTCTGAGTCAGAATATCCACGGGCAGGAAATTCGGAATATCAGCTTTAGGATCATGGGTTATGAATATTCCACGGGAAATACATACTCGGCCGAGAACGTGGCGGGCCTAGCGGCGTTGGAATTTAAGCGGACGTCGTCTTTAATATAAATTGCTTTCCTAACCCCCATGCATCCATAAACTACTTTACATCCCGCGACAGTTTACTATTAGTTCTTCATTATCATGGATTCTAAAGTTCCGCCGTTTCATCGAGCTCTTGTTCTCAGATCAGTGGAGAATGACCTGAGCGGAATCAATATAGAAAACATCGCTACGCCCAAAGTGGAAGCTGGCAGCGCGTTGGTCCGTATCCTGAGTGCCGGTTTACTCTCATATCAGCGTGACATTTACGATGGAAATCGTGACTACCCCCTCCCCAAGCCGCTCGTGGGTGGTTTCTGTGCCGTCGGACGGGTGGTCGCATTAGGACACGATGCGGTAGCTCTCGAAGTAGGGGCACTTGTCTTTCTGGACTGTGTAATCCGTGGGCGCGATGACGTGGACGCAATGATTCTTTCCGGCATTTCGGACGGGTTCAACGAACACGCCCAGAAGCTAATGAAGGTCGTTTGGCGCGATGGAGTATTCGCGGAATTCGCTAAATTCCCATTGGAAAGCTGTGTTCCACTTGACGAATCAAGACTCTGCCACGAGCTTGGATATACAGTACAAGAAATAACTTATCTTGGCTATCTGTTGGTATCTTTTGGTGGCATAAGAGATATTAAGCTTGAGCCCGGGGAGACTATTGCCATCTGCCCAGCAACTGGCGGGTTTGGAGGTGCGGGCGTACAAGTTGCCATCACCATGGGCGCTAGAGTCATTGCCATGGGTAGAAATGAAGAGGAGCTAGACAGGTTGAGAAATCATGTTCTGAGCGGGAACCCTGGAGCCAGCATCGAGACAATTACAATCACAGGAAATGAAGACAATGATACAGCAGCATTATTGAAGTTTGGAGCTATTGATGCCGTGCTGGACTTCTCGCCAGCTGCAGCAAGCAAATCGATGCATCTAAACAGCGCAATCAAGGCCCTTCGGCGCAGGGGACGTGTTAGCCTTATGGGTGGCTTCCACGATGGACCACTCCCAAGCTTCCAAATCATTGCAAATGATATTACAATCAAGGGCAAGTTTATGTATGAAAGGGAAGATGTGGCACAGTTTG
Organism: Trichoderma brevicompactum; assembly: GCA_003012085.1. Classification (NCBI taxonomy): domain Eukaryota; kingdom Fungi; phylum Ascomycota; class Sordariomycetes; order Hypocreales; family Hypocreaceae; genus Trichoderma; species Trichoderma brevicompactum. The sequence goes on along the minus strand of PXNZ01000606.1, from coordinate 32,466 downwards.
TCAAAATGCTGGAAAGAGGATTGTTCCCAAGAGGAGATCACTTCGTCGTTCCCAAGAGTTTCTCATTAGATGACTGGAAGCCAGCCCTTAACATGGCAGCTCACTATACGGGAGTTGGAAAATTTGTTGTAATTACACCATGAGCCTAGGTTTCATAGTACACGGCTTTCAAGCCGTATAAAGGGTGGCACTCCTCAGGAACTTTTACAAAATGATAATATCCACCATGTGCCCTTTTTACGCTTATATTATAAAGATGCCTGCATATCTTTTTTTAAAAAAAAATAATATGTTGATAGCCTTGAGCTATATAACGCTGGTTCTTAATGTATAATTAACATAGGCATCCTCAAATACACTATCCTGAACTCCGAAGTTTTGATGGGGTGTTAGAATTTTGACTAGTTATGATATGGCCAATTCTGTAGGAAATTAATTGAATCATTATATTGCGATATGTCCCTGGTCTAGAAGTCGAATGGAGCTTCCTGGGAATGCAAATAGCAATCTCGAATTTTGTTGTAGAGTCAGCTATTCAGGGATAAAATCCGGCAAGACTGAGTGGCAATCTGTTAGTCCAGGCTGCAATGGTTTATTTTACTCTTTTCCTTCTATCAAAAAATTGCTGGAGTCCACGGGTGTACAAAGCCTCCTCCTAATTGATATTAACTGCTCACCGCGCGCCAAGAAGCAGCTGATGTACTTGATAATCCATTCAGGCAAGCACATTTGCTATTTAATAACTCTAAGAGGAATATCACTAGACTACCCCACTACCTGCAATTAAACTTTCAAGAAAATAAGCTTACACACCTTAGGGCCCTTGCAAAAGCCGCTATAGGGTGCTTGTTTAACGCATCTTTCCTTTTACAGCTGACTAAAACACCAAACCGCTTTGGAGGTCAGCATATTAGCTTCTCCGCAACTTAAAACATGTCCATTCACAACATATCATATTTCTCAATAATCCAGCATTAATACTTCTATAGCGTCTTAAAATATTATTGTAATATAAACTAACTTGTGTGACTCCTTGGCATAGCACAATCTTAGCTAGTAGTGAGGGGTAACACAGGTTTCTCATACATCACAAGCAGACACAATATTAATGGTAGGCAATACTTTACCTCGTAAACGACCTCACAGCGAAGTTGAGGCCAAAATCTCATTGAGTCAAAGAAAAGGCCAATATCTTCTTATGACATAGTGGTGTGATTTAAACTTTGAGAAACAATTGGAATTCTTTTCTAAAGTTCTAAATTCCGCCCATCATCGCCCATCATTTACCTTACTATTAATTTCCTGTACCTCTCTTTGTATAATGAATGGATTCTAGAGATAAACATTTCCATAGCACAAGCCTACAAGGGTTAATGTCGATAAATAAGCCACAGTATAATCTTATTGTAAAGAGCCCTTTGAAAGGTAATTACGATTGAATGATACATTGGCGACTTAAATTAATGGAGCTGAACATCAAATTAACATCCAACATTCCATTACAGAGTGTTGTTTGTATAAAGCGAAGTGGTATCCATCTCCTTGAAGTTAGTTTCCAAGATAAATACGCCCGCTTGCACATATACGCCCGCTTGCAGAATGACGCCCGTTGGCAGTACGCCCGCATGCACAAATACAGGTATGTATTTGTACTTTTCTCAAGGTTGGGCAATTATATAAACTAGGCAACACCTAACCAAGTCTACTATATTCCCCAAACAAAATTAATCTTGTATCAAATCATAATAACTAGGTTTTATTATTATTACCATGAAGTTCTTTATTACTCTTGGAGTGTTTGTTATGGCTGTGTACGGCCAATCCCGTGGTATATGCTCTCCTCCTGCAGTTGGAGGGACAGGTTCAGGTACTTGTTTTGTTTCGGGAAATGGGTTTCCTTGTGACAGTCAGTTCCCTTGCACTGCATTTAATAATGTAAGTTTTTATTACAATTCCGTTCTTATTCCAACTCCGTTTGTATAATGTACTAATCTGTAAAGCCCTGCATCCATGGCCTTGCACGACCTGGTCAACCAGCAACTGTGTGCTCTTAAAACATTTATATCCAAGACATAAACCGTTAGTGCTAGGGCTAAAACGAAATTTTTAGTGTGCCTGAAAAAGTCATCCTTAACCTTGTACTATTTCTTTTTATAGCACCTCAAACTTAGCTTGATATCCCGAACTATCGGGAGCTAGTATAATGTAAACAGTCCTTGTAGCTTGTATTTTGTGGCAAAAGTGGGCATATATAAGTTGAATTATTAGGTGTACCCCTTAATATACTTATAATGCCATAAATTACTTCCTTCTTTATGACCCTTAAGTTTTCAAAAGCATGATATACAAGTATAATATCTCTAGGAAGATATGCAAGTTAGTTAAAATCTCCGCCTATTGGTATAAAGAGATAGTATTTGCTTTCTTAGAAATGGAACCTCAAGTAAATCGTGTTCAAGCTTCTCAGGCGCGCACAGCTGCCAAGAATTGGCACACAGAGAAGGCACCACTTATAACGTGCGTAATATTGATGCTGCCACAACAATGCAACTTGGAGACACGAATACATCTAGTAAACACAGCTTTTCGGTGGGACGGAGCCGGTGGGTCGTCCAAGTGTTGGCGACAATAGCAAGTTACACTGATTTTATTTCCAATGTAACTATTATGTGCTGTATAATTGTTCAGGCTATGCTAGACTTAATTCTATTGTCTATATACAGCAGCAAGGCCCCACAACCGCAAATTGCTTAGGAAAAAGTAAACCTCTGTAAAGAAATCTCCAAGAGTACTTGCCTTAGCTTTATTGCATGTGGCAAGTTTCTAGCATTATATTATTGATACGGCAGTATTCTTGAATTATATATAATAACACATATATAGAATTTCTACCTCTGTATTCTTCGGTTATTCTAGATTTTGCGCATTGATACATATATTCTTATAAATTAAACGCTATCACTATGGAGTTACAATAGTGTTATTTAAGCTGGGAAAGATATAGTTTTACATAAAGTTAATTACTTACTATTGCTGTAGCTTAAAGAAGCAGCTTTAAATGAAGAGACCGGTCAGTTTAATCTCGCGCATGGCATTACCGTGGACAATGGCCTGACCTCCCCAATGAGATCCGGCACGGATTGGTCAGCGGCGTAAAGCACGCAGATGGACACTATTATCCGTATTGGGGCATCATCAATTGGGAGCTCCTGATCTTCGAACATGTGAGAATGCGTTATCAGAACACCAAAAGTCCCTCTGGAGAGTGCGTGAAAGTGAGGTAGAAGAAATGCAAGCGCGGCTCGAAAGACAGCTGTGTTAGACCACTTCTGCTCGGCTAGGCCTATATGAGATGCGATACTCCGCCTGTGCATTGGGATAGGATGCCACCAAGTGGGATAGCAGAAGGGGAAATACAGGGCCATTCAAACTTTTAAAGTGTTGCTGCCAAAATTGGGCCGCGCGTTACATGTCCCCGGCGTGAGTATTCTCTGGCGTTTGGAACCGGTTGGGGTTTTGAGTTTCCCCGCCCTCGTAGGCAATGAGAACCCGTCGAAGAATGCGTACTTGTAGGGTGCCATCCACTAGGACATGGCTGAATGTCTACATATGCACTGTTGCCTTGTGCTTGGGTCCTCGAGAACAACGAGTCAATCACAACGCAGCCCAGTTACAGTAGCAGTTGCCTTATCTTGCACCACCTCCTCTTTTACCTCGAGGGATGTCAAATGCAGCCACGAGAAGGTCCCTATCAATACAACTTGAACATGCCCACAACTTTATACAGCTTCTCAGGGCGGGATTTGGCGCACAAGGCCGCGACCAAGCGTCAGGTGTCAACGTTTCTTGGGATTTCATAAAGAATGTGGCCAATAGCACATCGTCCATCATCGGCAGCGCAGTGTATCACGTCGCATGGAAAATACATACATAGCAAGATATTCTCAATTTTATATTAGTCAAAGCCAAAGTGCCAACTCGCTTACCTGCAATAGCCATTGCAATACTTACTACTATCACCAGCCACCAAGAGTAATGCTTATGCCAAGTCTTGTTGCCCAACATCTATCCTATTGAATAATTATATATTGGATGTGCAAGGAGGGGTATTTTTGGTTGGTGAGCCATCTCTACATTCATTGTGGGGTCGATTTGGGTTAATCTAGCTAATCTATAAATACTGATACTAGTAAACTTTTGAGTCCCTCAAGTAATAAACTTATCATGAGATGCCGATGCAGCTAGCTGTTATTATTGGAAAGCAATGCTGTTTTCATACTTTGAAGCTTGAACAAATATAAAGCCCAATCAACAAACAATGTGGGTTCCGCACATTCTATTTTCGCTATATTCCAGTGGAAACAGTAATATTTTAAGCAGGTTGCTGCTCACTTGCAGTTGCATTGTATCTGGACTCCTTTCTTGCCTACAGTTACTATCATACTAACTGGTCCAGACTTGAGTGGGTACAATCAACCTACTTGAAGTTAAGTAGTAGAACTAGTACTACTATTGTGGAGTAGATAAGGTCGGGAATAATATTGAACTAGGAGTGGATATGTACGTCACAAGCTTATTTCCATAATTAAGGCTTTACATACACGGTTACTCCGTAGCTTGGGCTGAGACTAGGCTGAGAATTGTCGGGGTAGTAAGCAGGGGACAGCGCAATAGTGGGTTAAATAATTCGATGCTTCGGGCATAAAAGCTACATTCTATTCAAAATCTGTTGATTTCTTGGGTATATATGCATCTGGAGTTAAGCATACGCTCGTGTCTCAAACTTTCCTCTGTATTTTAGATTGATGCTTAAATACATAAAAACATACCTTAATTCACGTAACTCAATTAAAGCATACCTAGAAGATTCTAGGACCAACCTGGAGTACAGAGCTATTAGCCCCGGGCAAGTATGCGCTATTCTACAAACCATAACTTATTTAGGTTCTATCAACTCCTATTCGATAATAGAATTGTTTATTCATAGATACGATAAAAATTCCAGCATAGTTAGTGCGATAAAGCACATTTCAATAGCTAATAAACTGTTTTCCAGTATATTTATGGACATATCAAGGCTTTATGTACCGGCTCAAGTTTTCGTATATTGCTATGTGCAGATATATACGTCCCCTCTTGAACCATTCCATTCATAAAAACATAACAAAATGCCTATAACAAAATCCTTAAAGTTTCGAGGTAGCCGTCCTCCAACATAATCGCTCTTAACATTGGACTGAATAGCCATGACCAGTGCCAAAGCCGCCCCAGCAAAGATTAGTCGGCGAACCCTTAGCAACTCCAAAGGAGAAACCATCGTTGCAACCTCCATTCCAGATCCTAAGGTCACAGCTAGTATCCGATATAAAGACACTCTGGTAGCCGAATGCCAAAACCGAATTGGTGAGCACACATCCGACACTGCCACCAGTGCACTTGCCGAAGAAACCGCCAGAACAACCCGGTGAGTCATAGAAGGTGCCTTGAAAGCCGCAGCCTTGCCTCTTCTCTAGAGAGCCATCCTCAGTTGAATTGGCATGTTGAGAGGCGAGAATAAGTGCGTCGCCGGTGCAAGGGACCGGAACAGCATGCTGGAATGACTCAGAAGCAAGAACACTGTTTGCATAGGCAACAGCGAGGATGAGAGTTGACTTTAGCGATACCATTTTTCTTAAGTGATTTGAGGTGTAGTGAGAGAATAGCTGATATAAATTTATTAAGTGAAGTGATGAGTTGAAAGATCGCTTTGTTAGTTGTGTTATGGAAAGATATTTATGTCTTTATATATATATTACATTATCTCTTAACGTAGCCCAACCGGCAGTTGGGATATGGATTAGTGCTTACTTGTGGCAAGTGCCGAAAAAATGAGTGCTATAGATACGATTCAGCTTTCGAGAGTATCCCGCTGTTTGAGTCAACTACCTTGCGCACACCGCTGCTTAATTAATATACCTTCCTAATGTATATACTTTGTAAATTGCTGTCAGCTTCCTACACAAGTATGTCAGACAATGTAAGACAATACACATCCTCGCTTAGAGGAACTTTTGTTTCTACATCAAAGATGGGAAACTAATAGCTTTGTTCAAACCACTTATTTCCCCCCTTCTTCAACTATACGAGAATAGTCGAAAGAGTCGATCATTCATTGCTCTCTTTGAGATATTGTCGGGCCCCAAGCAACCAAACAGTTATCAAGTGCAATTGTGTGGAGCTTAGAGTGTTTACAGACTACAAGTCCGCCATCTTAGCATACTAGCATAATGCAATATGTCGATCATTAACGTATTTGTAATGTTACAGAGCGGTTAGTCAATTTTTTAACTTGCCTAAAAGTATACTAATAGCCTGTCTCTACTAAGTATAATATGTCGGGATATGCCCATGGTTTATGTCCGCACCCTGTCCTACGGAGTACTTATACGATAACAGTGGGACTTAATCAGCCGCTTACTATTTAGAGTTATAACTCTCGAGTCGGCCTACCGTCGGCTTATAAGCGATATTCTGGTTCCCAATTATTATACCCGTTGGTTCCACCTTTGGTGTTCAACTCCTCACTGACCGAACAGTTGAACACCAAAGGTGGAACCAACGGATAACTATTATTCTCATTTTATTCGACAAGTCGATGGCCGCAAAACCGCCACTCCAGCAGCGAAGGGCAGGTATTTAATCTGCATCTCCGAACAATTCATATACATATTACTGCTACAACCCAATACACATAATAGTTATTAGAACAAGCCTCTAGACTAGGCAGCCGCAGGGTAACTCTGGACCAACATTCAACTAGAGGGCATTTACTTTAGAAAAGTAAACACAATTAAACAGTTACCCAATTAAGGAAATATTCCGTCTTAGACATTAAAAATAGATAAATACCTAAATATTTGTACATTTTTAGACATATTTAAAAGTAACAAGATTGCCCTTATTCAACCTGACCAATCCGCCAACATAAACCAGAACAGATTCGTCCATTGGAAACAGCTAATATATACTTATAAAGAGATATATAGTTTACCACAGGCGTTGGTTTAATATAATAGGATAGTTTTGGTAGACATAAGATAACTGTTTGAAGATATATAGCGGTGATTTTATAGTTTTGATGAAGACAGTATGTACGTACGAGAATAATTTCTTTCGCCAAGATAGAATTATTAAAGAGCCGGTGGGGGGCGAGGCTGTTGAACCAAGGGTTGACTGCTATACGGTATTTACAATAAAGCCGTTGAAGTAGATAAAATGTGTGAGGATTATTTGAAATCGAGGTTGAGTGGAGAGTTGAAAGAGAAGATAAAGGTAAAAGGGTGGAGTTGCATAGCGGAGAATAAAGATAACTGAAGGATTTTAGTGCAATTTACAGAGTAGTGGCTAATGTTCTGCACTAGCAATCAACCTTGGCAGACCAACTAGTTATCAGGGATCAACTGTGCCAGAACATAACAACATTCCAAATAGTTTTATCCTAAAGCTTGCCCTAAATATAAAATAACATTCCATTAAGCAATACAATACAGTTTACTTTTTAAAGCAATATTTTCTATTAAGACTTACTATTGCCAAAACTAACTGCCCCTCCTTTTATATTTAAAGCTGTACTTATTTTTTACCCGCTTTAGCTCTTAGCAGCTCTTGGTGATGAATACACTTAATTAACACAGACTCCACTGCCAGAGTATAGTTGGCAGCATTTCTGGCCTCCAGGGCAGACTCGAAAAGCCCGGCATGTACCGGCGGGGCAGGGAGAGTCGAAAGCTACACAGCCATTTCCAAACCCACTAATGGGGTCTGCAGGGCAATCATTGACTTGAGGGGCAGCTAAAAACTCAAAGCGTTAGCAAATATACATAACCCATTTAACTATGTTTGGTAACAAACCCTGGGCCAAGAAACTTCAATGGGCATTAGCTTTGTAGAAATACCGAACTTCCGATGCTTTTGACTTACAAGAAGAGTGCGGAGAGGATGAGCGTATACTTCATCTTGGTGACAAGAAAAGCGACAGATGTAGATATTGAGATTTGGTTACCTCTGTGCAATAAAATGGTTGATAGAATAAACCGTTCTTTTTCGTAGAGTGCGCAGGACTTCATCCCTTTATACCTGTTAGTGCATGCGATACGCGCACACAAGTGGTGTTTACCTGTTATATTAGGCAACGTACCCGAGGGCAATAATTACTCATTTAGGCAGTCATGAATATTATCCCCCCTGATCGATGCAACTCCAGAGTCAACTTGATCGGCGTGGTGACACTGGACGGACCAAAGTGGACCCGAAGTAAGCCAGAAAGAATGTCGGCAGCTTGGCTCTGCTAACAACGCAGGTGTTGAGCTCGCCTGCTATGGAGAGATAAAACGCCCCGCCTTGCTAATTGTCTGTGCGTCAATCTTGTTATTATTACAAGTTTGGACACTAAATGATATTGGTCCATTACATGAATTGCCTCCAGTTTCGCACTTCTCCTTCCTAATCGGCTGTCGCCGAAACTGCTTATCGAGTGGATACAATGCAACTTGACCTCAACGTCATATAATCACTAGAGCAAATAGAATAACTTGCCGGCAAGCGGTCAATCTAAGTCCAACAGTATGCCCTGCCCTCAAAACTGGGGAACCGAGGCCGGAATTTCAACCATCAACACAACCGAGATACCATACAATAATTCCGATTCGTGTAGATATGGGCAGCAACGTTAGGGGATGCCCAGGGATCTTTCAGGGCCCAAAGTTCACTATCTTTACAATTTTTGGAGGACTCTCATCTTCTACATTAGTACCATGAAATGTTCCATAATGTTCTAACAGAGTTGCAATATGTACCTAATCATAGATTAACTAGCCGCTAGATGATTGCAGCAGCCTGGCATGATTGATTTCGTGATATCTCCGGTGGCTGCAGTGGTGGCAGCTTTACATTCTTCATTCGGGGCAATCTCCAGAGGTTGCACGCTTTTGGTTGGCGGGTAATTCGTCGACTCAGGCACGAATTGCCCATTAAAATTAACGATGATCAAAGAATGGGGGATAGGGTGAACGTATCTGTTCGACTGCTTTCGAACAAAAGGCAAGTTGTTCAAGTGTGGTCCTAGCGAAGCATCATCATAAAATAATGCTAAGCTCTTCATTATCCAAGTCGGCATTCTTACTTCTGGCTAAGGAAAGTAAGCCTTGATCTCCGGCCATGCCGCCTGGCACGAAACCGAAGCCAATAGATGACTCTAATATAGTGCTAAGTTGAAGTAGGCAGGAGAATTCACCAGAACCCTTCGTAGATATATAGAAAACGATGACTTTGTGTGTAGTGAAAGGTGGATGGTTTTTTAATCACAATTCACGTGTCTATATTATGGTTATTATGAGGGGATTGGCGGTGGCTTTCTGTAGGAAATGAGGGTTCATCTTAAGGGTTATGGAATAGCCATGGATAGAATTATCATGATTAACCGACACTACAAAACCGAGGGCTTCCACACTGATTGCACAGTTATTGGGAATTATAGGCTCTAATTTACATTATTACCATAAGGCCTCAGTGATTTGGTAGTTCTTGGGGCTGGCGTGCGGGGCCCTTGTTGCACAGTTTCTAGAATCTAACAGTAGCGCAATCCGATGTATAGAGTGATCGTGGTTCAAATTCTGGGCAAAGGCCAACACCGACTTATCAGGAGTAAAGCCTGTCACGCTGTATCTAGGTGCCATAGAGTGGATTGTTATATCACCTGATATCATAATGAAAAATCTTAACTCAGTGGCTTTTGATCCTTCGTCCTTACATATGTTCTGCGTGGGTTTCTCCCCTAATTTTCCCCAGAGACAGCCGGATAATGACAACAGGAAAAATGTTTAAAGATCATTCAGATGCATATCTTGTCTAACGACCTGAAGTTGCTTGAATTAGGAGGGTGTTGTCCGAAGGAGCTCAAGGATAAACATGGTAAACTGTATTTTATGACCTGACAATTTTAGGTGTAGGGCAGGGCGCAGGCGTAGGGTAGGGCACTATCCCTTAATTGTTCAGAAGCAAAGGATATACAAGATATCATAGCAGTGTTGCCATTCAATGAAGGCTTTTGGCTCAATACCGGTGTTGAAAACCCACTTAAAAGGAAAACAAACAAGACTACTAACAATAAACAATCAATAAAGAGCAAAGGGGAGTCAAGTTTAGGGGACCACCTAGATCAGAGCGCGTAGAAGAAGAAATCTAATGTGTTAGAGAGGCAGCGTCTTGCAAAGGCCTATGCTTGGTCAGCCACACTGTTATGAACCACGCACCCCGGGCGTTACTCCACATCTAACCTCGCTAACAATTAAGCCTTGGCCCCACGGAGGTGCGGACCGGAGCTTATCCTGGGTGTCCGATGGCGAAAAGGTGGTGTAGTTGTGAAGCGAAATGTGGTTAGCATCGTCAACAGCGGAACAAATCTCGGGCCTAGCAGAGCAGAAAAACAAACGGAGAGAAATAAAACTCGAAATAAGATGACTATAGGAGAAGAATTTCGCATTTTGTCTATTGAATGCTGATTAACGAATTACATCTCAACCAGCATGAAATTCACCAAGACGATCCAGTGGGCTATGGCTCTCTCGGGTTTTTGCAGCAGTAACTTTGCGTCTGCGACCACTACAGCACATGCAATCAAGGAATCGGCCTCGAGTACTTTTGAAGTTTTTGAAATTCCCGACAATATCGCGCGGTCAACGACTTTTCAAATTAAAGTTCGGCCTACAAAGGATGCCGCGTGGCATCAAGTGGAATTATTTGACACCCCCGTCCATGAGATCAACGCCACGACGGGGCGGGCACAAGTTCATCACACTTCAGTTGGTCTCTTCGACTTTAATGAAAGTGTAATGCTGTCCATATATCCAAATTCCAATATCTTCTCATCCATTGAAACTGTCAAAATACGCCCGTTATCCTATGGAATCGGTGCGAAGATTCATGGGCGACGGATCGACCTTACTCTTCCTGAACCGAAAGACATTGTTGTAGAAATCAATGGGGACGTTTTCAATGCGCTTCATCTCTTCCTTAATGCTATAGATAGCATCAAGCTCCCTACGAGCAACCACAAGTATACCCGTCGCTACGAAGCTGGATACCATGAACTCAACGAAACAGTTAAGGTTCTATCGGGGGAGACAATCTACCTCGCCCCCGGCGCCGTGGTTAAGGGTGATTTCCTTTTCCAAAATTCCTCCGATGCTGCGATTCTCGGCCGGGGGGTCATCTATCAAAGCGGCTCAATCACGGTCGAATCTTCCAAGAATATTCGAATTGAGGGATTGACCATTCTCAACCCAAAACACTACTCTCTCACGCTTGGTATGGCCGATAATGTCATCGTCAGCAAGTTTCGATCTATTAGCGGTGTTCAATGGGGTGATGGCATAGATGTCTTTTGCAGCACCAATGTCGTCCTTGAGAAGCTCTTTATGCGGAATTCTGACGACTGTATTGCGTTGTATCAGCATCGCTGGGGTTATATTGGTGATTCGAAGAACATTACTGTTCGAGATTCAGCTCTCTGGGCTGATGTTGCCCATCCTATCCATATAGGAATTCATGGTAATTCAGTTGATCCTGAGACCATGGAAGGAATTACTATATCCAATATCGATATATTGGATCACCGCGAGCCCCAAGTTGATTATATGGGGTGCATAGCTATTAATTGTGGAGATGAGAACCTTATCAAAGATGTCAGAATTGAAAATGTTCGTATTGAGGACTTCCGTATCGGTATGTTATTCAACTTCAAAGTGTTCTTCAGCCCGAAGTACAACACAGCACCAGGGCGGGGCATTCAGAATGTCAAGATTAAGGATGTCTCTTATAATGGGACAGGAGAGGTTATGTCAATTATAACGGGATATAGTGAGACACGGAGTGTGGACTACGTTGACTTTCAAGGGTTGACCTTCAATGGCAGGGAGATATGGGATGGTATGGCAAAGCCTACCTGGTACCAAACTGCGGATACTTTGCCAATGTTTGTTGGTGGGCACGTTAACAAATTGACCTGGAGTAGATACGACTAGCCTGGACCTAGTTTCTGATTTCAGCTAGCAGTCTGCTTCCACGTTTGACGCTCATCATGAATATAATGCATAGTGTTAAGCTAAAGCACGCGCCAAGCAGGCTATATCATCAACGCAACGACCATTAGGCAGCACAAACTCAAACAAATCTATTCATCGTTATTTAATCTAAAGTCCTTAACAGTTTCCTCACGGCTTTGTTTATGTTTTTGGCCCCATTTAGACAGGCTGGCACGAGCTCCTTGAGCTCCTTGAGCTTCTTGAACTTCTTCATGCACGTTCCTGGCTATCTAACCATGTGGCCAGGGCTGCGGCCTAATAATTTGGCTCCCGGCCACTACTGCCTCAGTACTTCGTAGAGCGGAGAAGATACGACGGCCCCTGTAACATGGCATTCAATATACAATGAGTAGTACTATGTACTTGACATGGGTGCCCCTAATACATCCATCAGGTACCCCGGACCAATAACCATGACTGACATAATTGAAGATATCTAAGTCTTAGAAGGGGCTTGGGTAGGAGACCGAGTGAAGTAAAAGGAAATTGCTACTTTGAGGCAATCAGGTTTGATGATATAGTAGAGGGAAAAGCGAGAGCTCACCCGCTTGAACCGCCGCCTCAGGACTGCCATGTGAGTTCAAACGCTATTTTAAGCATGTCTGGTTTCCAACCTCGTGCTGGTAGGTGGATATAGTTAAGAGAATAGTAACTTGGAATATGAAGCGATTGGGAGCTATTGAGGTATATGAATGTACTTTATAGTAGAAATGTACGCATGCATCTATAGCCTAGTACACGTAGCGGAAATTGGGGTTCTCCTGATCAGTCAGATCCGCAAAGGCCAGATCATGTGAGATCTCAGCGATGAGAGCATCCTTGCGGCTGTTCCTCGCCATAAGTATCACTCGGGTCAAGACAACCAAGAGCATGTACATCCCGTAAATAGCGCAGTGCACGACAAATCCAGTGAGGTACCTGGGGGCGTCTCTCTGCTGGAAGATCTGCGGGGCAACCATATTACCGACAGCCCATCCCACAAAGACCATCGTCATCGTGACTCCTTTCTTGGTTTGGCCAGCAATGTTCCGCGTGACAAGCGAGATAATCATATTGCCCTGAGCAAGGAAGAACTGGGTACAATAGAAAGCGATGAGCATCCCCCCAGCGTTACCCGCGTTAGGGACAACCACAAGGATCACAACGGTGCCGGCAATGGCGGGCAGCGTCCATAGCTATGCACTGGTCAGCATGTACCCTATGGTTGTGTTATTCCAAGACTTACAAGCATCATCAGGCAGGTCTGCCCGGACTTTTGAGAGGCCTGGGCTGATCCAATCATGACCATAATAGTGATTGCACCTTGTGCAATATTCAGGAGATTGGTCTGGAGCAGCGTAAAACCGAACTCCTTGATGATGAGATTCGAAAAGACCCCAAGACCACCAATGACGAGGTTGGCTACTGTGATGAGCATCATGCAGCACCACACAAATGGATCAGTCAGAGCTTCGACAACTTGGTATCTCTTGTACTTCTTGTTTTGGATGCCCGTTTCGTTCACGCGCACACGTTCAATCATGAGTCCCTTGTCTTCCTCAGTGTAGCACTTTGCTTTCATAGGGCTGTCAGGCAAGAATATAGCGATGCAGAATGACCAGATAACAGTCGCTAGGCCTAGCACTAGGAAGAGAAGTTGCCAATTCTTTATTGGTCCGTTGATGAAATATGAGACGCCGAAAGCGAGAAGACCACCGACCTTTTCCATTTTAGTTGGAAAAGCGATATATTATTGGTTTGCACCCACCATAAGCTGTACTCCTGTCATGCAATACCACAGCGAGTTCAAAAGCGATTGTTCTGATCTTGTATACCACATCGAAGTGCTGTAAGCCGTTAGGAGGACGGCCAATGGATGAAGTTTAAACGAAGCGCAACTCACAGTAGCATCATTGCCGGCTGCACACAACTCTCAAAGAAACCGAGCAAAAATCTAACAGTCATGAGAGGGGCGAAGCTTGACGAAGCAGCGGAGCAAGCCACAACAGCGCCCCAGCAAAAGACATTGACAGCCAGCACTTTTGCCAGTGGCAGCTTCTGTAAGAGGAAGTTTTGTGGGTATTCTCCAACAAGAATGCCCATGTACAGGATGGTTCCAAGCCAAGAGTACTGCCCAGAGATGTTAACAACCCCTTATTGAAAACTAGTGGCAAAGGAAGATACCGAATGTTTGAAGGTGTGAATTTCTCTATTTGATCTGCTATCACGAAGCTATTTGTGGAAGTGATGAAAGGAAACTAAATTGAAAGAAACAAATTACTCTTACCTGCTGACCGACGAGGTTTGCATCTTTCTGTATACCCATGATAGAGGAAAAATTAAGTGTTCCTTTGTCTAGGGATTGACAAAAGTAGGTGACAAGCTGGATAGCAAGGATACGACGGTTGATCTTCCAAAATATGCGCTTGTTGGTAGCTGCGTCAATCTCAATTGGAGCATCACCAAGGTAGCGGTTTGTCTCCTCATCTCCCTTGCCAATATATTTGACGACCTTGGCCTCTATTTTAGCAACCTCTTCGTGGTCGCCCATTGGTGAGGCATCGAGCTCTTTGGATGCCGCCATAACAGGATTGCGCCTGGTCTGGAAAGATGTCGAAGGGCCAGGACTGTTTGACGATTGTGTGTGTATGGTGTACTGTCGTTTATAATCCCCATGTTCTCGTGTCTTCCCAACCTGATATACGATATTCGAGAAAGTCCGGACGAAGATCTCAATGCTCTCCGCATTCACTGTGGAGTTGGCGACAACGGACATTTCCGAGACTTCCTCCGCATCCCTGCGCTATCGAGCTAGGTAGTTTGACCCACAATACCTCGGATTTTACAACCCACGCAACCGGGCATGACCGCTTCTCTTGCCGATCAGTTGTTTCCAGGCAAGTCCCGTTTGCCTTTCGGGAAGTAGAGAGCCTGAAAGAGAAACATGCGCCGAGCTTAAGTCTAGTATTAGCTTGCTCGTGTCCAAAAGATTCAGCTGTAGTATTCGAGATTTATCTTCTCCACGTCTTTTCCTTCTTTCCCTTGAACTCAGACGACTCGCGGGCATAAGGTCAGGCTTAGACTATCACCAGCTTCGCGTAGATATAGATTGGGAAAGACGACGTAGCCTTTCTCTGCACCGCACCGGGGTGTTCCAATTTACTTTATTGATCAGCTACCTGCCGCTAGCATCCCTCATCGGAACTGCCTCGCTTCAAAAAAATTAAGAAACAAAAAGCCACCGGATATGCGCGCTGTTGTGATTTAGGTGTAAAACATGCGGCTATTCCATGAGGCATAAGTTCAGCGTGACGCGGGGTCGCCATACCTGATGAATGCAATAAGCACAATCCGGCAGGTCTCCCTGTGGTATATAAACCCCCCAAGTAGATTCGTGTTGAGCAGCTCCGTGATCGAAAAGTTGAGCGGGTTGCTACTAATATTCAAACGGGAGTCACGGTGCGCCACAACAATACTCCTACGACGATCCTCACTGGCCCCATGATCAACAACTACGAATGCGCCACTCGGGGCTGGGCAGACCACGGCCTTGAATATGCAGATCAGTATTTCTTTTTTACTTTGGGTGATAAGCTATTATAAATGAAAGCAGCAGGTCTATTGAAGGGGATCAGCTTTGATCACACATTAGCATGTTAGATGTATCAGGGTATTACCAGTATGGAAAGGAACTATTTGCTAGTCCTTTCAACACCTAGAAACCTGAAGGACGTCGAGAACAACATGGGTAATAATGGTATTTTTATGCTCAAATTCGATATCAGCCATCCAAATTTGGGCTAATTGCTGTTTTCATGATGGGCTGAGCTTTTAAACTAGAAACACTTATGTACATACCTAGACGCTCGGCAACCGTCTGATATCTCCTCGCCCATACTCAAATGGTCTGTAAATTGATGCAGTGTCAGATGGTTCTTCTGTACACTATACCGTCTTCTTTGCGATAGAGACTTTGTTCGGCCAGCTTGCTACGGGAGGGTCTCGCGGACAAGTCTTGCATTGCTTTCGAGTTGATTTCAATGTGGGTCTCTATAAGTCTCCTGAGTTTAAGTGCTCAGTAGATTTGGGAGACTTTATGCGCTGGCATCAGTGATTCACCATATTATCTATAGAGCTGTAGATTAGAAATTTGGTTGGAGAAGAAATTACAAGAGAATAAGTCCAAATTTTTGACGTTCTCGGGAGAGCCCTAGATTCTCTCAGAATAGCATGGGAGAGCGATTGAACGACATGGACGACAATTGAGAACTTTCAGAAATGAAATGGACTACTTCTGGGACTCCTGGTGCAGTGTAGTGTCTCCAACCTGGTTTCTGAGAAGATGATGGAACAGTTTCTGCCCTCTAACAGTAATTGTATTCCCCACCTCTTGTGCCGGCACTATATCAAGATTATCTCGCCAGATGATTGGTAAATGGAGCTCTCGTCGAAGATGAATCCGTACTACATGGCCCATTTCTCAGTTTGGGAGTGACTGTTTCATGAACAATAGATAGCTCGGGAACTTCCGACTCTGAAGCTATTAGGACTTCAAGGCCCACTAAGTCACTTTTCAAATTATTCAATGATTTATGATAAACCATTTAGAGGCTTGTAATTGCTATGCTGAGCCTACAGAACCCGATTTCGAACAGTGGTAGCCACCAAAAAAAAAATTAATAGTCCGAACTTCTTGACATGGTTTTCAGCACGACCAAGGAACAGCTGCAGGCATGCGCTGGAATTATCAAATAACACATTAGTAGCCCCCCACAGACCCAATACAGGCCGTTCAAATGCCATTTAGTCTTACAAGATTTATCCAATCCGTCAAATATTCTACTGCATGCAGGTGAAGCTCAGCAGTATGGTAGGGCTGGATTTGAGCAGCTCCCCGGTATAAAACCCTGTCTAGTTTTTGCCAGATCAACCTCGAATATCTGCGCTGAAGGGTCTAACAAGTGATCGATGATGTGGAGGATGCCCTATTAAGTACTTGTCAATGTGTATATTTGATCATGTAACGCATAAATCAGTATTGCCTTACGTTCGTAATTGGAATATCCGCTTCGGTGACACTGGAAACTTTGTTCAGGGTAAGTTTCCCATCAACGATCTGCGCTCCAACAAACAGAAAGGTCCCTGTCTGAAAGCGTGTGTACGTAGTGTTGAAGTTCCCGACTATGAGTTTAGAATTTGGCACGTAATGGTGCTGCAGTAGATTTCCAAGCCACCATTTGCCCTTTGGAGTAGCCACAAAAGTAGAGTAGTAAGCTCCCGTATTTCTGAAAGCCGTATCTGAAGGAGCGAAGAAGGTGTAAGACCAAGAAGGAACTGTATCGAAAGCTTCGCTAAACCCTATTGATTCGTCAGTAGCCATATTCTAAACGGTGGGAAATAACTTAAAATGCGCATACCCGCGCATTCGCTTAGCACCTCCGCCAGTATACTCAGGTCGTCTCTTGACTTGACAACATCTAGCAATGTTATGATGCTAGGATCTTTTGGAGGGACGTAAGTGCCGTGCGGAGCTGGGAAATATTCCAAGGGGTCATGATCATTAACATCAGCGGAGACGAGACCTCCCAAGAGGTAGGGAAATAGTACGCGAAGCTTCACCATGCTTTCTGAGAAACTTACCTCCTAAGCTCCTGATATGAGAAAAGTTGATAATAACAAACATCTTCCAGGCCGTTGACTGTAGTGAAGGCAGGCCTTTAGACCCTAAATGCGCTGCTTGTGGGGAAAAGCTGGGGCGGATGAGGGTAGCGTAGGATCGGTGAGCTTTGCCCCCGGAGACCCCGAACAATAGCCCGGACAGGGTTCAAGTGCCTGAAACTAGGGCCCAAGCTTTAGTATAGTTTGGTTGCCTCGGGACAATCCTAGGCCCGGGGCAGAAGGCAGGGTCGGCAGTCTTCTAATTATGACATGAGCCGAGGAGGTACCAAGATGTACGGAAAAGTGGTCAAGGTATATGGTACGTTTGAGGAGGCGATTTCAAGTCCCGTTGGGAATCTCAGACTTCAGGATCAAAGATTTTCAAAGCAGTCTTCGCGTCCACAATGTTGGCCACAATGCTATTCGTCGGACTCTTGGCAATGCCATGCCTAGGCAGTGTAAATCCAGCAAAGCCTCAGATGGGCGAGTAGAATCATCGACCCAGTATAGATGACAACTACTAAACTTCTCTAGGATGGAATACCTGGAACACATTCAAGAGCAATATAAATGAGACGTTAATCAAGTCAAGCGCAAAGAGCCTGGTAGACACTGGCCTAGCTCAAGTTGGCTACAAGTACGTCAATCTGGACGACGGGTGGCAAGCCTTCACACGAGATTCCTTAGGTCGCCAGCAGCCGAACTCTACCAAGTTCCCCAACGGCATTAGGGCATTGGCAGATTTCGTGCACAGCTTGGGACTTAAAATCGGGATATACAGGTGAGTGACTGATCCACGCCTATCCGAGACTTGGTCTACTAACACCAGGCCGCTCAAGTGACTCGGGCATCTATGACTGTGCCTTCTACCCTGGAAGCTATGGCTACGAAGAAAGGGATGCTTCTACGTACGCGTCATGGATGATAGATTATCTCAAGTTGGATAACTGTGGCGGCTTCCACGCAGGCACGCTTTCTCCTCAAGAGCGTTTCCTGCGCATGGGCGATGCCTTGAACCGATCCGGCCGCGACATCTTCTACTCACTTTGTCAATGGGGAAATCAGTTTCCGTGGCATTGGGCATCTTTTGCAGATAGCTACAGAATCTCTGGGGACATTAAGAGTTCATTTGGCGAAGATAGTAGCGGTGTTTGTCGATCTGCTTACTGTCTAAATACCGGTTATGCCGGGGTTAGTGTGCTGACAATGATCCGCAAGATGCGGGAGTTATCACGATTTCAGAGACCTGGCTCATGGGGTAAGTTATATTTCCTCATCAGCCACTCAAGAATTCTTATTTGACTTGACCTAGGTGACATGGACATGCTTGAGATTGGTACTGGGACCATGAACTTACACCAAGAGCAGACCCATTTTTCTTTCTGGGCTGCGCTTAAGTCACCACTTATCATTGGCGCAAACATCAACACGATCAACAAGGTGTCGTTGAATATTCTATTAAACAA
Organism: Trichoderma brevicompactum; assembly: GCA_003012085.1. Lineage (NCBI taxonomy): Eukaryota > Fungi > Ascomycota > Sordariomycetes > Hypocreales > Hypocreaceae > Trichoderma > Trichoderma brevicompactum. The sequence goes on along the minus strand of PXNZ01000606.1, from coordinate 13,244 downwards.
GGAGATCATTGCAATCTCTCAGGATGATGCCGGTGTAGCGGTTAACTACCTACCAGAGCTATCGACCGAGAACAAGATCCAAGTTTGGGGAGGGCCTCTTGCCTCTGGCAAGTCACGCTACGTAGTGTTGGCTCTCAACTATGGGCTGAGCACAACCGACATCACAATTCCTCTCAGTGGATTGTCTGGGTTGAATGGATCTAACTTGGCTGAGTATTCCGTGAGAGAGGTTTGGGCTGGAAAAGATTGCCGCCATGGAGGCAACAAACTCGTACTGAAAAGCGTGGCTTTGAACCAGACAAAAGTGGTAGTTTTCTCAGAAAGGTAACTAAGAAATTAGGCACAGACTTGATATTCAATATAGAACAGCAGTTAAACTTCCACAGTTCGTTACACTCTCATTATGTTTAGGGTAGTGGTAGCCAAGCGTTGCCTATGGCTTGTCAGGCAATGAATTCGAGGGTGAGAAGGCAACCAAGAAAGAAGGCTTGTATCCCTCGAACCTGGAACCAATCAAAAGATAAAATAGTTTAATGACAAGTGAGCTTGCTATGGTTTATGTACACTTGTAGCATCTGTATTAATGAACTGTATTTATTCTGATTTTGGAAAGTAGCTGACGCAATTGCCACTGTACGAAGAAAAGGACCTAGGAAGGAGGTGGATAATAGTAGTTGAAATATAGATAGATCATATTTTATTGAGTAGCGAATCGCCGTGCTCAAGCTGAGTTAATCATTCCAGTTCCATTCGGCCCAACTACACCTCCTCCCCAGATAGTCCTCCCATCGTCATTGATGAACTTGCCCCTCTTGTCGTAGGACCAGATCAAATCGCCCCAGCTCGGATGATCGCCAGGGCTGCTTGTACCGGCTATTTTGTGGAGTTAGTTGAAGTCCGTCTGACCTCTGGTACCTCTACTTACGATTGCCTTCCCCTCCAAGGCCATTAATCGTGACCTTCATTTTGGTTGTATAGGGAGCCCGAAGTCCACGCTTGACGACATATTGGTAGTACAAAATCTATACCAGGGTTAATATAAGGCTCTGAGAACTAATTTCTCGAAAGTAAACGTACATCCCAAACTTTGGGCGGTGGCTTGACGACTCCTCGACTAATGTTAGATGGCAGGGCCCACGGCCCGTTGATCAGAATTGCCTCACATCGGTAGAACTTAGGATTGTAGGGCACATCATAACCCAAGTTATACTTGGCTGTGTATTCTGCAGCCTTGAGTAGAAGGTTGTCTCCCAGCGAGTACACATCTGTTCCCTGAGACTGCATGATCCTAGCCGCTTCTGCAGTCCAGCCTAGGGCACCTTGCGCATGGCCTTGATCGCGGCCGGTTTCTGCGCCTTGTCCCGTTTCTGGGTGGAAATTGCCATATATTCCAGCGCAGAGATCGTTCTGAAAGGCGTATACGGCGTAATTATACTATCATTGCTCGTTAGTCACAGCCAGAGCATCTCGTCTTGTGGTCGGGAAGTTGAAGTTCACCAGTGTCACATCGTCTAGGTAAACGGCAAAGGACAGTAGAGCCTTGATGCTAACCATGCCGTAGTTCGCCTGGCCGATAATGATGGATTGCCGTGCGAACAGCCAATACAGTTGGTTCGAGAATCCGCTTCCACCCGAAGCCTTTGCCCCCGCCTCAATCCAGCCTCCTTCCCACCGCATGATCTCCGCCGCATTGGCGAACATGTCTCCTTCAAGTCCGACAAGGAGAGAGGTGTCTGTACCGATGATCGAGGTTAAATTAGTGCCCCAGGCGTCTAGGATGGTGGTGGATCGTTCCCAGTGGCTTTGGCTCCTCGTTATGTACCACATTAGCGCATTCTGATAGGCTGCGCGTACATCGTTGCTGAAGGTCGTGTAGTTATTGCTACATCCACCTCGGCAGATGACATTTTTTGGGCCTTGCATAGCGTACTACGGTAGAGAATTAGCTTCCAGTCCACATGGATGGAGGTTTCAAATCTGCGGGCAAGTCCAACCTACCGAGGCTTGAGAGAAGGAATCTGCGCTGAATTTCTCGTATGATGATTTCCACGGCTCTTGTCCATTTACTACTCCCAATCTGATGCGCTCGAGGTCATCATGTGTATGCCAGAGTCCCGGATGTGTAAACTCGCCGACGTGCTTTTTGGATCCAAAGACTTGCGGGACCACCGGCACGGGTCCATTGAGCACAGGAAGCCCGTTCAGTGGCCCAGTGGCTGCGACGATGGGTCCTGACAGCCCTATGGCCGCTATCACACAAGCAAAGCTCGACCGTAACAGAACCATCTTGATGCTAGTCAAGAGACTGAAGATCTATCACTAAGTACGGGATTTCCTAAAATCCAGAGAGCAAGCAAGGGCTTAACCTGGTTGTAGGGGCGATATTACTTACAACATTGCCATGTATAGTAAATTTTCATCCTTCACTAAGCCAATGTCCCATACACCCAACTACGCCGGATACATATTTTCGTGTTGTTTTTCGCCCTTTCTCCACATGCCCCCGCTCCCCGCACACCTCAGGGTAAATTTAGCGTGCCGGCCTCCGGCTGAAGCCCCGGAGCGATACCCGATATCAACCATCAAACGGCCGGCAGCTTCATTCCGGCCCCGGGAAATCGAGCAATGGCAGTATGTGATACATGGTAGATCTCATCTAGCTAAGTCAATGGGCGGGAACGCTCTGGGTGGTAAGATCGTCTTGCCTAAACATAGAAATGGCAGACTATCGAAGTACTGCGTGAGGGCCTGTTGTCTAGTCTAGATCTGGTGTTGCTACAGAGCCCACGGACGAAAAAGATTAATGACGTTCAGTACGAAGAAGTGCCCAAGGAACCTACGAGATTCGTTCGGACTATCATTTAGACTTAGTGCCGATCGACCAAATAAGATAGAGGGTATTCGGGATGAATGGTATACACAAACGACGACGGGGAGAGGAACGAGGAAATGACGCCGAAGGGGTCCACGCGAGAGCAAAGGTACAACTCCATTGTGACGCATCAGGTCATCTACTCCTCAATGCTAACGTGCTGAAGTCTCAGAAGAGCGACACTCTTCCGAACGGAGCCGGCAGCCGAAATCACTTCTCTTACGAGAAACCATCCTCGATCCCAGCCGGACTGGAGTCCATACATGAGTTATACTCAATCTCGGCAATTGCAAAGATATGGGGAATTGCTCAAAGGGATTTGGATAAGGTATGAATATTGTAATAAGCAGCTGCACGGTCTAAACGGCAGTCGAGTACTGACCAAGGAGGTAGCCTGTAGCACCAACATTGTACCCGGAATACACAAAACCAGGTGGCGTTAAATATATCTACCGCGAGCTCGAGTTCTGGACGTCCGGATTCTTTCCAGGCTCACTTCACGTGCTTCTTGAGAGACAGAGGAAGTTCGGACATGTTCTCGCGCGGCAAGCATCTTGGAACTCTAGTATAGCACCACATGTTTTACAGTTTGAATTTGCGTGCAGATGGTGGACAGCGAATCTACACAGTAATTCACGGCTAGAGGGAACACATGATCTTGGCTTTATGATCGCGCCTTGGGCACGACGCCAGTGGGAGCTTCACCATGACACCCAGTCATTTGAGACTATAATACGCGCGGCCAAAACACTGGTTGGGCGCTTCAATCCCATAGTGGGAGCTATGAGATCCTGGGATACATGCCAGACCAAGGCGTATTCGTTCAAAGATTTGAACACCGATTTTTTGGTCATTATCGTATGTGTGGCTCTATCCATCACACTCAAGTTCTCAATTGGATAATGGGGTTCTTAACTAATTCCTATAGGACAATATGATGAATCTCGATATCATCTTCTGGGCTGCAGCTCAAACCAACGATAGCGCAATGTTTAATATCGCCCTGTCCCACGCCAAGCTAAGCCAGCGTGAGCTTGTTCGGCGGGATTCAACAACCGGGCATGTGGTAAACTTCGACCCCGCGACTGGCACCGTCAAGCAACGACTAACCAACCAGGGAATGAGCCACGAGTCTTGCTGGGCACGAGGTCAAGCCTGGGCAATCGCAGGCTTTGCCCAGACTTACGGCTGGACAGGCGATGTTTCGTTTCTCAAGACTTCAAGAGACTGCGCGGATTACTTTTTGGCGAATCTTCTGGAGAAGTTTATTCCTCCGTGGGATTTTGATGCGCCGAAGGACGGCAAGCAGCCCACGGATACGAGCGCCGCAGTCATCGCGGCGTATGGGATGCTACTGATTCACGAATCACTGACCGCTTGCGGGGATAGCTCCCAGTACCTTGCCTCCGCGCTCCAGATTTTGAACGCAGTGTGCACGCATCACCTAAATCCGCCCGCGAGGTTTATAGCATCGCATCTGGAGGTGGAGACGGTTGAGCAGGGAGTAAGCCTCGAGCATGGGGCTATGACTGTCGATCTTGGCGACGGTGAGACCATCTTGAACGGAGCTACGATCAATAATTTCGAGTTCGCACCCCGCAGATGGGCAAATCATGGTCTCGTCTATGCTGATTACTACTTTCTCCTCTGTGGGAACAAGCTTTTAGAGATGGGGGTCGGGCAGCTCATCCTGAAAGCTAAGTAGTTTGGCTAATTTACTTGTCAGAGATCGGGTCTACATTGTGACTTTCCTGTGAAGGCACACACACACGCGCGCATATACATAACATACCATTTCAAAGGCATAATGTGGTAGATGTATGGTTCGGTAATCAGCATTAAACTGTTTTTATTACATTTCATAGTTAATTCCTCTGATTTTTATCCAGAAAGCTTCAAGTTTTTCAGGCATTTAACCTTTCCGTACTCAAAGCCCATAAAATTGCACTTCCATGGCATCTAGAACTCCTAAGGCATTGCTTGGCCCTTATCATCGTGCTGCGAGAACATGCTGATTCTCTGGTTCGGTAGAAAAGAATACTCCAGATAGGAATTGAGCTGTTCGAAGCCAGGTCCTGTCATGGCATCCATACCCGGTGGCCCTGGATCATCGTACGCTGCGCTCGGTATAGCAAACACAGAAGAAGGATCGTGTAGGGAGCCGGTTATTGGCATTGGAGAAGGCATTCTCGTCTGAGCGGCACTATCAAGCTGGGGCTGGAAAGCCAATGGAAGAGGCGGGAAAGCGAGAGATATACTGTCTGGAGAGCCTTCTTGATCAAGATTGATGGAAACATTTGCAGGTTTGGTTCCAACAGGGATGCCAAGGGGAGCCGATTGTAAGCCAGGGCCATCATCAGAGAAGCTCTGTTGGCATATGGCAGAGCTGCTTGCTTTTGCACTGTTCCCCTGGGAGTACGCTGCCTCCCTAATATCTAGTGGCTCGGCCCCCTGTTGCCGGGCCCGGTCAAGACGAACGGCAAACTTGGATGCCAAGTTGTCGGGAGCAGAGGTTTTTGTATGTGGCCCATTGCATCTTCTCGAGACCTCTCCTAGACTACTTATCAATGACTCGAATTCTGGGGCTAGCGGGCAACTGTAATGGATGGCGTGTGCCAGAAGCATCCGGCCGCAAATGAATAGACAGAAGGCGAATTGCGGATTTGTAAGGATTGGGGAGCACTGGAGAAACTTGTCGGCAATTATTGCCACCTCTGTCGCTGCAGCGAGGCATGTCTCGGCGCTAGAAGCGGAGGGAAGCCTTATGGCTGTGGCCTGCCATTCTGCGGATGGGTATGCAATTCCTTGGTGTAGGAGCACTACCGCGGTGTTATGGGTGATATGGGCAAGGGTGAGGTTTGGATCCATAATCCCGTCGCTCAATACGCAGGCTTCTCGCCATCGCTCCGGGAGAAAGACCTTCCATCTGAAGCATGTACGGTTAGTATCTCTAGTGTAGCGTGACATACTAGGTGTCATCAAGGACGACTTACTGCACCAGTCTTAAGTCTAGCTGCTTGAATTTCATCAGCCAGAGCTGCACGTCCCGCATCTTAGACACGTCCACGGCTTGTTGCAGGAAAAATGTAGTAACCAGGCTGAGACTCTCTGTTGCCTCGATGCAGTAGGCGAAACCCCCCAATGAGGACGGGTCCTCGTCCTCTGGTCGCGCTGTCGGAAGGGTACCTGCTGCGTTTGCCGATTGGTCCGCGATGCCGAAGTAGGGAGTGGGTGTCTTCAGTGGTTCGCCCTCCTCCCACAGTGCACCTTCGCATGGGAGTCTTCGCTTCACGTCCGCGCTTGTCAGGGAGCAGTTCCAGCCGGTTGCGATGCTGCAAAAGCGATCCATGAGAAATACATTCCAAAATATTCGCCGTCTCTCCTCGACCTCTTTCCAGCTCTTGCAGGGTGGGAGGAATGCGATTCGCTTGATGAGAGCTCCTGACGGCGAGTGACTTTCTTCGTCTTCGATGCTCAGTTGAAGCTGCTCAGCCGTCCGCGCCATGCTTCCTACGATGGACCAAGCTGAGGGTCCGCGCCCGCTCCCGATCTAGCGTTGTGTGAGAGGATGCACTATGTGACCTAGAAGAGGATGCACCTTACAACATCGAAGGCGCAGATAATCAACGCTTGCAGGTTCTCAACTGAGAAGGACTCCATACTTCTTATTATCACTATCTGGCGGCACCGCTTTGCATATCTCGATCGTACCTCTGGCTCTTCGAGTCGCGGGTCGTGCGAAAATCGCACGCACAATGAGACAATAGCGTGAAATATTGTCGTCAGTCGCTGCCGTTTGGAGGGAGTGGCCATCCTCTCGCGGAATTCGCGGACATGCAGCATCGGGATCCAGGGGTGAATCCGGGCGAAGTATATCTCAACAAGAGCATCAATGAGATCATCCGGTGGAAGCTCCGCATCGTGACCGAAGTCTCCTGGGTCGCCGCGCTGCACCTTTGGCCGCTCTTCCTGGATTCGCCTTCGCTTTGGAGAAGGCTTATCACAAACGGAGGGGTCGCCCATGGCCTGGTTCGCTAGCAAAGAAAGCGTATCTCTCAGCTTAACAGTGTGTTCCCTTAGGCTGCGTTCTTCACTGTCTAATCCATGATCTGGGGAGCATCCAGAGTCGGACAGCGGCTGCTGTGTTCCGAGGGAGTCTAGGCATTTCCAAACTTGCTGCCATAGGACACCTTGGCCAAGGAACATATTCTCCAGGGTCGCTGTCGCATGTAAGTTGGTTGTCCTTCTTTCTCACTGCCCAAAATAAATGTGTGCCGGCTTACTAACTCGCTGTGTGAGATGCTCAATGGCGCCCATTCGCACCCCAGGTTTCGCCTTCTTCTCATCGTAAACACACTCAAAATCTACCGAATGAGTTCAGTCATCTCGCCTCCGACAAACTAATTGATGGGATAAAACGCACGGTATTTGAGACACTGATCGCAAGGCTGCTGACGACTGCATCGTGCCTTCTTCCGGCGACATAGCTGGCAGCTGGGAGCAGGGTTCAGACGCTGAAGGTATGCGTTGTTTGGTTGACACTTACGCTGGTCCTTCATCTTTGGCACTTGTCTTGCGTTTCTTTGTGTTATTGTTCAACGTAAAGTCTTCATCGGCGACCGACACTTCGTCCTCTATGTCGTCTACTTCGGCCATATTCATCTTGGAGATTTCTCTTCTTACTTTTCTCCCGCCTGGCGATGTATTCGCAGTCAAAGGCGGTGTGGTCTTGAGATTTACACCATCTTGCATTGTTTGTCCCCGCTTTCCGATCGAGAGGGCAAGCCACTTGTGCCAAGCGGGGCAAGTCTGGGGTAGCGTCGCTTTTGTTCAGGGACGGCCCACGGCCGAAGGCTCGGAGTACAGTTCCGTGTCAAAAGTGGCAAGCAAAATCGATTACCCTATATAAAATCACTAAATCTAATACCTTATAAAGCAACCTAAGTAACCCACTATTTTATATCAATATTGGAAAAAGAAATAATTAGAACAAACGTATTTTTCTTTGAGATACATATAGGTTAGTTATGATTTATTCCTATTAATAGTTGTTCAATTATAATAAGTTAAAGCTATACTAAAACATAAAGTAGAAAACAGCCAGCGAAACAGGATCTGAGGCTGGGAACGGTGATGAGAAGATCTGGCATTTAAATGCCTTTGCAGGCTTAACGGACGAGAAACCTAAATTCTGATGTGATTTGTGAAAACGGAGCACAACCATTCGCAATTTTTGCCCAGGGAACAGCTTGTGGTGCAGTTCCTTTATATAGCTCTTTTATATAAATCTTACTATCGCTGCGTGCTCTATTAGATGACTTTTTTCTCCCCCTTTTTTTCATTTTTCTTTAAAATCACTCCTCCACTCTATTTAGTAGCCTCTTGCATTCCAAGCTCCCGCTCATATTCATTCTCTATTCACTTATATGTACTATTCATCGTTTTACCGAATTTACCGAATGATTGCCTAACCAATGCCTGTATTGAACATTCCAGATATTCGCTCATTGTTAGAACCTCTAGAATATTGATGTGTTAGTTCTTGATTGGAATATCGCGGATCTAGGAGACATTGAAATATTCACACACCGGCGTGAGACGTGCCTTCAGTAGTCCTTAGCTGTGTTAGAGCAATTTGAAAAACAATACCCGAAATTATCCTGCGTTGTAGTTTTTATTTGTGGGCGATTTTACTTGAGTATAATCATGGAGGGATATATGTCAAGGAAGCCATTAATAGAAATCATCACCTAATAAAGCTGCAATTAGATCATAATAGCCGGGAGCACCACTACTCAGCTTCTAGGAGTACAAGTACGTTGCAGCAGAGAGTATAGCCGACTAGGTGCAGTCTAGCGACGGATTTCCACGAGAAACCCTTGTCGCATACCCCATAATCTGCCTCCTATTTCTTCGATCTTTTCGCGGGGTAGTCAGGGGTACCTATTTGCAACTCTCCACGGACCGAGACTCGCTCCGATATTGACTGTGGGGTTTGCTGGAGTTCACCACGGCTGGTGATAGATTTTGCATGTGTTATTCCAAACTAGCTATTCGGTTTAGCCATCCGATTAATGCAAGTACGAGCCGAAACGAGATCTCGCAGTTAACAAAGAACAGCTGCCGAGAAATTTAAGTATAAATTCAACAATAGTCCTTAAATGAAATGGATTCCTGAACTCCTCGTTAAACAGTGCGCTTTGAAATTTAACAAAGTTTTTTTTGGCTTCTTGTAACTCTGAACATGGTGCCTTCAACTCTTGCGGCGTCGCTATGTAGCCTTGCGCTATCAGCTCTGGCTCAAGCAGCACCTTCGTCCACCATCGATTCCCGCCCCCTCGATTCCCGCGCTGGCTTCGTTCATCCGGGTCTTCTTCACACTGAAGCAGACTTTACCCGTATTAAATCCAGGGTTAACGCAAAGACAAATCCGTGGTACGCTGGGTGGAACAAGTTGGTGGCTCACGCCAACTCCGGCTATGTCCCCAGCCCCAAGCCCACTGTCTATCGCGGCACTGGCTCGCCTGAGAACTATGCCAGCTTGTATCGCGATGCAGCCTCTGCGTATGCCAACGCCATTTACTGGAAAGTCACAGGTGACACGGCGTACGCCACGGCTGCAGCGACGACTCTGGACGCTTGGAGCAGCACTCTCACCTTCATCGACGGTACCTCTGACAAGTTTCTTGCCAGTGGCATCTACGGGTATCAACTGGCAAATGCAGCCGAAATCCTGCGCGGATACTCGGGCTGGACCGGTCTTGCTGCCATGAATACCATGCTCAAGAAGGTGTTCTATCCTATGAACCATGACTTCATAGTCAATCATAACGGTGCTAAGATCGACCACTACTGGGCCAACTGGGATCTGGCGAATCTCTGCACCATGCATGCCATTGGTGTTCTGTCCGACAATGCCACTATGGCAAACGAAGCTGTCAATTATTTTAAGAGTGGCGCGGGCAATGGCGCTATCGGGGAGACCATTTGGGTAACATACGTCGAGTCCGGGAGTAACAAAATCTTGGGGCAAAATCAAGAGGCTGGGAGGGACCAAGGGCATGCTATGCTAGATTTTGCGCTCTTAGGGGTGCTTGCCCAACAGGCGTACAACCAGGGAAATGATTTATTTGGCTACCTTTCCAACAGGATCCTTGCTGGGTGAGAACTTTTGCCTCGAATCCTGCGCTAGATCATAAGATCAAGCAAAGCTGACCAATATTGATTTCTTAGAGCGGAATACGCCGCCAAGTACAACCTTGGCTTCGATGTTCCTTACACCACCTATGTCAACAGCGATGTGACGCAGACAACCATTAGCAATGGGAGCCGAGGTAATATCCGCCCGATTTGGGAATTGATATATGGCCATTACGGTTCCCTCAAAGGTCTGAACGCATCTTGGTCGAAGCAGTATCGTGACCTGGTTGTGTCTAACGGAGGCGGAGCCGAGGGTGGTGGTGGAGACTATGGCACGAACAGCGGTGGTTACGATCAGCTTGGATTTGGTACCCTTCTGTACCGGTTGGAAGCTTGAATTCTGTCCTCAGACCAATCTTCGCGTAGCAATGTCAGCCCGGAATTGTTGATTAATGTATTAATGGTTGGAATTTAAGTGAGATCTCGCTTTAGCGTGCGGATTAGCATGCGGATTAGTGTAAAGAAGCTTGCAGCCTAGACTAGTGCGCAAGGTTTAGTTATTTAATGCCTGTGGTTAGACCAACGGGTATACATAAGTGCAGATGAGCCAGAGTGGGGCCAGAACCAAGTAATCAACTACACCTCAACAGGGTCCGAAGGATTATAGTTGACAAACAAGAAACTTCTTGGGATTTTTTTCGGTTCAGGCTGGGTAAAAGATAGTGCTGATATAGTATATATAGACGTGAGATCTGATTTCTGTCACAGATACCACTTTAATAACATAAGCAGCTTTGTGTCAGTGTTAGTACACATTGCCCTTTGCCACAGTCAAGAAACTCAAACACAATCAACATGTGGAAGCACATCGAAATCGCACTTTTTTTTTGTTTTTATTTCGGCGGGAGATCAACTGTTGGATGTCTCAACTTCCAACACATTCGGAACCATGTCTAGGGATTACATCTCTAAATTTCCACCATTAGATTCGACTATTGTGGAGACTGACCCCAAAGTGTCGATCTATTATATTACAACTCTGGGGCAGTGAACAACATTCCGTTAACAATCTCGCATAGTAATCAAAGCGACTCAAAAATACACAGAACTTGAGGTTACCTCGGGTAAGCTGGATATTATCATTGTCCCTGGTCCCAATCCTTTGGCCAAGCTTGAAGACGGAGGGCTGAAGTGGCTTAGGCAGCAGTTCGAGACACTGGGCGTTGTCATTCTCAGTGTATGCGCAGGCTATATCGTCTGCAGCAAAGCAGGCATCGCAGATAGGAGGTAAGCCAACGAGTCACAGCCTCTTAACACAAGATACAGACGAGGTTTCCAAGAATTAAGCTGATAGGGAATAAACACTAGCGGGTGCAGGAGGTAAGTTAAAGCATTTAGATCAAGAGCTTCAAGAGGGTGCATTTTTGTAATGCCTTTTATTAGAAGATACTAAAAAAACTAAGAGAATCTAAAAACGGTCTCACTTAAGAATATAGAGGTGCCTGATCCTCCTTTCCTACTAGAGCATAGTGTACTTCTATAACAAAGATGCCTTGTCATTCGCCATGAAGACCCACCGGCCAGTTTTGCGAGGTAATACAGTAGTGCTAGCACCGCATCAGTCGCTCCACTTCCCTCCCCTTCCCAGAGTCATTCCCGCTTGAGACGTTAGGTCAAGTTGAGCTCCCGATCAATAGCAATGATAATTTGGAGGCCAAAAAGAATATAAAAAGCACGCCAGATCCCCCCTCAAATTGACAGCACATCCAGTCAACAACTTCAGATTTCCTTCAATCATTATGTCCTCAAATAACACCAACAAGCCTGTCTTCTTTATTATTACAGGAGCATGGCACCCGCCTATGTGCTACGATCCTCTCAAGAAAGACCTAGAAGGGTTGGGCTACGAATGCGTTGTTCCACAAATGCCCTCTATGGGACATGGCACAAATGGGTTGACATGGGAAGATGATAAAGGGAAGATTCTTGAGGCAGCTTCGCCTTATTTTGACCAAGGCAGGGAAGTTGTGCTTATCGCGCACTCCTATGGTGGCATACCGGCTTGCGCTGCCACCGAAGGACAAGGAATCGATGATCGATCCAAGCAGGGCTCGAAAGGTGGCTTCCGCGCCATAATCTTCGTTGCGTCCTTTGCTATTCCTGTCAAGGGGTGGGATTTGCTCACGACCTTTGGGGGTACGTTCCCAGATTGGCAAAACACTTGTGAGCCATATACCAAGGTAGGTCGCTGTTTTATTTGTCCACATTTTTTTAACTTGCATTATGTTAACGATATCCAGAACAAGTTAACTACACTAAATGAGAGGTGCATTCCTCTATTGTATAATGATACCACTGTAGAGGAGGCCAAGAGGGTGTTCAGCACTCTGCTACCTCATTCACAGGATGCGTTCGAAACAGGCTGTGACTTTATTGCCACAAACCTTACCATCCCGCGGTTTTACGTCATCTGTGAGAATGACCTAGTGTTTCCAGTTTCCCTTCAAGAACGTCTGGCTTCATCAGTGCCCGGCATGAAGACAGTAAGAATAGAAGCTGGTCATAACTTTTTCTTAGGAAAGTCTGAGGCTATGGCGAAACTGCTCATAGATACTATTACAAAGGAACGGGAGTAAAGCTGTTGGTAGCTATATATTAAAATTGAAGTCGAAAGCCGATTGTCTTAGTTTATATAAGTCCCACCTATTTACTTGCGCATTGCCACCCTCTCTTGATTATTTAAGGATACTGGTTAAAGTTGACTTTGGAAAGAACCCAGTAGGCTGAATATATAAGTCAGTCTAGATATAATCAGCGGATAAAAGTCTGCGACCACTTTAACACAGTTGTGTTTCCCCATAATACAACTTCCAGCCACTATTATTTTCAAAATTATTATTTAACTATTTTTATGTATAAATATCCTTTAAGTTATGCTCCAGCAGTATCCTGACGCCGGTAAGACCCAACTACTCCTTATTATTCAGATACCACTTGAATTTGTGAAGGCTTGCCGTCTCTATTCGTCTCCCACATCCATGCGAAGTGTGACATTTGTATGGCCGAGAGAATACCAAGTACACAGGCAAGACTGGCGATCGAGCGCACTGTGAAGCCCCACAGGAAAAGCCGAAAAAGAACAGTTCATCGCCAGGCTCATAGTTGATAGAGATGAAATCATAGATTTAGCATACATTGGTGTCAAGGTCCCAGCCAAAGCAACCCATTATTT
>PXNZ01000605.1:0-12588 GCA_003012085.1 Trichoderma brevicompactum | reverse complement strand
AGACTGTCCTGCTGATCGAAGCTTGCTTTTTCATACTACCGGGACGGCAGGCGAAGCATTTCTGATGGACTTCAGACTTGGAATTTACGCAAAGCACTATCACCTAATCAGATCCCATTTGTCTCTTGGTCAGACCTATCTGTCTCTTGTTTACATTTCGAGCAGAACGCTCCAATGAGAGCGAGGCTTTCCATCGGCCATCTTCAGACATGGCTGACTGAAGGGAGTTGTTTGGCGAAGGATCACATGCGACTGTTTCGAGATTCCTGGACATGGCGTGCAGGGCATTTCAAGAAAACGTAGGGGGAAAAAAAGTATATAATCCAGAGGATGAGAAGGATGTAGCTCTTGACAGAAGACCGTTTACTCAGACACAACAATTACTTGATCAGTCTACAAAGCTTCAACCAAGGCAACACAGTTATTCATCTTCAATATGCAAGTCAAGGCTTCCCTCTCTCTTTTGGTGACTGCCCTGTCCCTCAACCAGGCACAGGCAGCCGTAACCGCAAACGATGTGTTCAATACCATCACGGCTATTACCGCCCTGTCGTCCAATGCCTTGGACTTGGCTAAGAATGTCGACTTGCTGAGCTTGAGCCCCTGGGTATGTTTGCCGCTCTAGCTGCAAGCCTGGGTGTAGCCCATAGTTTTGAGTGCTAATCTGCCGCGACTATGTAGGGACTGTCCATCAATTTCCGCCAGATTGGTTCTGCGGCTGCCAGAATTGCTGCACTTGGAGATAATGCTACCGCCGTGCGTTTCACCACGGCTGACCAGACCAGGATCTGTGATGCTCTCACCAGTGTACGTCCCACGACAATCTACTGACCCTACTTGACTGTTCATCAATACTCACTGACACACACAGCTTATCAATACCCAACAAGAACTCTACCAGACCATCATCGACAGGAGGACCTCTTTGGCTGAAGAGCGCTTCGCCGGCTCTCTTGCCGCTGCCCTGAACGTCGCGGAGGAGGGAATTGACAAGTTTACTCGTGGCGTAATCGCAGTGGTGCCTACTTGTGCGACCAACGCCCAGGCTCAGCTGACGGGCCTCAACACAGTGATTGAGAACGCCGTTGCGGCGCTTCCAGAAAGCTCGTTGGTCTTCCCCGTGGATTTCCCATGGGACTTTGACTACTCCAACTGGAACTGGCACTGGTAAGGAAGTGGTTTATTTGATGAATAGCGCGGTGTGAAATGGGATATGCAGTCAAGATGTGCACACGTCAGCGCTTTAGGGGGATCTAGGGATGCAGTGCGTTAAAATGGAAGATGGCTTAATCCATCACTTTGACATGTGCGTTTGTCATGAGTTATGAAGTATGCCTAGGTACTGAGACATCAAATTGGAATTTTTCATCTTCTACACTTTGTCTTGCAAACACAGGACTACGCTTCTTACCCAACTCGTATACTTTGAAAATAATGCCCTGATTTCATCCTGAGGCCTCAATATCTCTAGTACGATTGCCTCTTGTTTTGGAATGCGTAGGTGACGCTCCTTTTGGCCACGCGTCGCCTCCGATGTATGAGAATGAGCACGCTCATGCAAGCTCAGGCAACAAGCCCCTTTATTTTCTTTTCGTTTCTCTTTTCTTTTCTTTCCTCTTCCTTTTCTTTTCATCTTTTTCTTTCTTTGTTGTAGAAACGATGGTATCATAATAATGGGTTTGCTGTCCAATTAGACGCGGGTATGCCTTAGTGAGCCGATCTCATTCCAGAAGATGGCACCCTGCTGATCGAGTGCCTCACAGTGCTCCCCGACAAGCAGACGGACTGCCCTAAATGCCCCTTTTACCAGACGATCTATTTCATGGAACCTGAAAATTCTGTTTCTTGGAATGGGAACACCGTCATGAACTTGGTGAAGCAGCAATCGAAGGGAGCCATTTGGCGATCATGGCTAGAGCTGGCCATCATGGCAGCATTCACAATCTTTAACAGCAGCGACATTCAGAATCTCAAAGGATATATAAATCAGCTGAGATCGCTTTTCGAAATCATCCATCAACCAACAGCGCTCAATCGCACACGCACAAAGCATCTTACAACAGAACAAATCATTCATCCGAGCAATCGCCATCATGCAGTTCAAGTGTCTCGCCTTCTTGACCGCCGCCCTCTCTTTCACCCAGGCGCAAGCGGCCCTGTCCCCCAACGATGTCGTCGACGCCATCCACAATGTGACTGAACTTTCGTCTGATGCCTTGGAGACGGCAAAGGGCATCAATATTCAGAATGCGCTTCCTTCCGGACTGGTACGCCTGGACTTTACTTGTGGGGCCATCATATCTATACTTAACATACTGACTTGGTTTTTTTTTTTTTTAGAAAATTGTGGATGACTTCCGCCAGATTGTCACAAATGTTGCCGAGGATATTAAGGTCCTTGGAGGCATTTCCACCAATCCTGATTTCACCAATGACGGCCAGCTAAGCATCTGCGGCGCTCTCAGCGATGTAAGATACATATTATCTCTTGACCATTTCAATACGTGAATCTAAATCTAATCATATACAACACAATAGTTTATTAAAGTTCACCAAGATCTCCTCAAGACACTCATCGGCCAGAAGGGCATCTTGTCTGCTACTCCCCTTACGGCCCCTATCGCTGCCGTCCTGCGCATCTTGGAGGCCGGGGTTGACAAACTTGCGAATGGAGTCATCGGGCTGGTACCGACCTGCGCAGCCAAGGCTGGAGATGAGCTGAAGCAACTTGACGAGACTCTCGATGAGGCGGTCAAGGCCTTTAGTGTTAATGTGCCTGGACTGCCTGGTATGGTCGGCAGCCCTGTTAGTGGTCCAGCTGGAGGCCAATAAAGCCTCAAGTTGAAGCTCCGTCTTGGGACAAAGCACGCTTGGGAATAGTCTTACGAATCAAACTTAACACCGGTGTATCTCTTGAAAGCCAAGTTGAATAAAGATAGAGAGTTATCAGCTTGTAGTCTCCCTTAGTGATTGCCTGCCTATTCTGAACTTGGACGTCTCTTCCAGGGTACGGCATTGCCCCCGTCTAATCAATCCCGGAGATCTAGTCCGGTCTTGCGACCCCTCTGCCCGATTCATGGATTCTAATTTTAGCCCACTTTATCTATTTCGTGTGCTTTAAAAATAACGTGCGGATTCGGCTACAGCTATAGCCGGCCAGCTGGGCTCCATGCTGGATGACAAAAGCAAAGACTTAATTTCCGGTACCCGTTCCTCTTCAAGGCGCCGCCCGCAATGTGCAGCCGTTTTGGCCATTTGCCAAAATGGGCTACAGAGCGAAGGATTGCGCGAGTGCGCCAATTCACTGTCAACTTTGGATCCTTCGCGATGCTTTGTGCTGGAGCTTGCAAATAAAAATGGCTCGGCTCGCTACAAACTACCGTATGCACGGCTTGCATACTCATACTTATATGTCCGGACTAGGCCATGCTTTATTCATTACCTTGTGGGAGGATGCAGGCAATTGGGGCACTGCTCGGAAAGCACTTTACCCGTTGAAGATTCAAGGATTCACGAGGGGGGGAACCAATTGTGGCTGGGCAACTGTTCCTGCATTGCATATCATCGCGAACTAGACAGGATGACTGTTTTTAGCATCTAGGGGACCAGCATGACAAACACCGCCCAATAGAAGACCCGGCGCTTAACCCCATAGAAGTCAGTGAAAAAAAAAGAGCAGCAGGAAGAATGTTTCGGCTAAGGCGGCCAGCTGAAGGCCCAACGAAAGGTCGTTTGAACATTTGCTTAGTGCTGATCTCAGCGTCCAGCGCAGAAATAGAGATTAGGTCTTGACGACCCAATGCCCAGCTTTCTTCATCTTCTCGTGGCTATTTAATGACTCCACCGTTGGGCGGGAGCATGCAGAGTATATAATCGATCCGATCTCTCATTACATCAGCGCCCAGCTTTCTTCGTCGAGCATATCCTTTGTTGACGCCCAACTTTCAGCATAGCATAGCATCACTCGTTCAAGCTAAGAGCCGTTCCTGTACGTTGCGATGCGCCGCCTTCGCCAGGATAAGCACATGTGTTGATTAACTCCATGTAGTCTAGTTGCGATGCATTTCAACAGCCTCATTGCCGTCGCCGTTGCGGCTGCTCAAAGCGCCGCCGGCCTTGGGATCAACTGTCACGGCGACACGCTTTGCGGCATTGCGTACATGAGCGGTGGACGCCTGACCCAATTCGAAACCATATTCGACAACATCATGGACAAGCGGATATACGACAACGGCGATGATATCGGCTGCATCGAGGTCGACACCGTCAACTTCACAGGCACCACCAAGAGAGCTTTCTGCGCCTACATCCAAAACACCGAGGGCAGCGTCACAGGCGCTAATCTGAAGAACCTCTACAAGGAGATTGTCGATTACGGCTGTGCCATCTGCGGAAGCGTGCCGCTGCAATATGCCAAGGGCGACGACGACATCAACCACGGAGAGCTCACCTTCAACATGGTGGACAGCCTGCCAGATGGCTGCAAGCCCAACGTGCCTTGCTCCAACAACTAAACACGGGTGTCCAAGTATCTATGGAGCGACGGGATAGTCCTTTGCGGTGGTAATTCAGATATACATATTCATATTTCATTTCATCCTGCGCAGCGGTGCGTGCAGCTGTCTCATGTCAGAAGCGCCATAGCAAAAGTCATTGCAGGGGCCCTTGATGTTTTGTCAGATGGGAAAGGCGTTTGGCGGAGCGTATTGAAAATTGAATTTATAATCCAGCGATTTGGTCCTCTCCTCTTCTTATCCTGTTACTACTTTGAACGAATTAGCAAGCTGCTGTCGTAAAAGCCACCGGGCCTATCGGGGCTCTCACCCGGAGACAAGATAGGCTTATCCCCAAATATTGGTTCTACCCTGACCCCCACTCCTGCTAAATGCTGGAGCCCCCCAACCCCTCAGTGTTTTTGCTTTTTGCCTGTATCATCAATCATCTGGGGTATTTCATTGTGTCTCGGCACACGGCACCGGTTGCATCTTGGTCGATCGATACTACTCTATGTCCGTACTAATTCCGATTCCATTTGGGAGCCTGTCAACATATATCGGAGATAAACTTGACCTGATTCATACCGGATTGGTCTATTCCGAAAGACGTAATGAGATATATAATGGCGGCATGGACAGCCAAGAGGGGTAGCAGTTTGTAGATAATGAGACCGACGACAGCTTCAATTAGAAATACCATCTTCTCTAAAGTCGCAGCTAGCCCCAGCAAAAGTAGAGTCATATACTTGTCAACGAAGCAGAATCTCCCACAATCTAACAAAATGGCTGCCTCTGTGTTTTCTTTTGCGCCGGAACCCAAGACCGAGCTTGGCCGGGTCCGTATCCTCTCCCCATCGGCGGGTATCCGTGTCTCGCCCTTGGCTCTCGGCGCCATGTCCATTGGTGACAGCTGGTCTGATTTGATGGGATCTATGGACAAGGAAAACTCCTTCAAGTTGCTGGACGCATTCTTCGACGCAGGCGGCAACTTCATCGACACCGCCAACAACTACCAAAACGAGCAGTCCGAAACTTGGATCGGAGAATGGGCGGCGAAGAGGGGCATCCGAGACCAGCTGGTTCTCGCTACCAAATTCACATCAGACTACCAGAGCCACGCGCTGGGTAAGGGGCATTCTCTAAACTTCCAGGGAAATCACCGCAAGAGTCTTCGTTTGAGCGTCAGGGATTCTCTTAAGAAGCTCCAAACCGACTACATCGATATCCTGTACATTCATTGGTGGGACCACACAACTTCCATCAAAGAGCTCATGGACGCCCTCCACATCCTGGTTGAGCAGGGCAAGGTTCTCTATCTGGGAGCTTCAGATATGCCCGCATGGGTCGTCAGCGCAGCCAACACGTACGCGACTGACACTGGCAAGACTCCTTTTAGCATCTATCAAGGACGATGGAACATCATGGTCCGGGACTTTGAGCGCGACATTATCCCCATGGCACGACAGTTTGGCATGGCTCTTGCACCTTGGGACGTGCTCGGCGGAGGAAAGTTTCAGACGAAGGCGGCGATAGAACAGCGCAAGAAGGACGGCGAGACGCTGCGCGGTTTGGCAGCAAGCCCCGAGCAGACTCCGGATGAAGAGAGAATCAGTGAAGCGCTCGCCAAGGTAGCGTCAGAGCACGGCATCGAATCCGTCACTGCCATTGCTCTGGCATATGTGCTGCACAAGGCCGGCAACGTCTTCCCCATTATTGGCGGACGCAAAGTTGAGCATCTCAACGACAATATTAAGGCGCTAAGCATCAAACTCACAGCCGAGCAAATAAAGTTCCTGGAGGATGTGAAGCCATTTGATTTGGGATTCCCATTGGCATTCCTTGGCAATGACCCAAACATTACCGGCTATTCAGCACGTCTTGACCGGACGGCTAAATTTGCTTTCCCTAACTCTGGTAATCCCAAGAGCGTGTAAGCTGAGCGCTGTTCCTTGAAGGGGACAAGGAGTCTACTCTGCGTGAGCAGGAAAGCTCACCCATGGCTTCCTGACATGGTGTTAGAATGGCGGCTGACCATTCAACAAACAAAATTGATACCAAAATTAGCTGATGGCGGTGGGAATAGATACATCAGAGGGCTTCAGTCTAATCTGAGATGCTAGTTTCCCAATTATTGTTCCAGGAACAGAGCCGAGTATACATACATAAATGTCAGAACATGTGAGCGTTAGTTTAACTAGCTTTAAAGAATAACTTGGTATTCCATACATGCACATACTGTATTAGTAGCTGTAACCTTGTGAAAGAGAAAGGGCGGGAGCCCTGGGCTTCCTCTACAAATCCGGCATGATGCTTACTACCAAAAATAGCTGCAGCTAAACTTCCCCTATGAAAAGGCCCTCGTATCCGCCAGAACCCCTGCCACGTCCTCCACATTCAAAGGAGCGATATGATGCGCCTTCGCTGTAGCTTGCGTCCTCGGGATTGCCCTAGCGGGCAGGTTCAGTCCCAGATCTGTACATGCATGCAATTCGGCTGTTGCTAGCGATCTGGCTTCATCGAGATGGTCCCGGTATGTTATCCACATGAGTGGGAACATCATATTTAGACTGTAGCTTAATTTTTATTTGTCTCCGACTGTATCAAGTCAAGTTTGTATAGCGTTTTTAATAAGTGAATAAACAAGTAAAGGTTTCTATTGTGGTATAAATGCTCTCTTGGCTTCGAATTATATATTACGTTCTATGCGCCTGGTCGTCATCTCTTCCCGTCTCCTGTTCACGATTTCTTTCATTCTCCTCCTCTTCTTGTGGTTCTGCGGTATTCCTTACGGTCGAGCCTTCTTCGATATTCCTTACTTCTGAATCTTCTTGTGTTACATCCTGCTGTCCGAGATCTTCCCCTGTATTGAGTTGTCTATCTTCTTCCGTTTGCTGAATCACTCCTATCACCCCTGGCTCAACCTCAAAACTAAATTCACTCGATTCAGAATCCGTAAGTACCAATACGGGGGCCACTCCGCTCCCTTGAAGCTCTGGGACATCGCTTCCAGGCATTTCATAGATCTCATTAGACAACAGTTCCGATAGTGGTACTGGACCGGGTAGTTCTGCTGCCTGAGGAGAATGTGGCGTCTCTAGCTCACTCATCGGGCTCTTAGCTGGAGTTGTGCCTTCAATTTCTGGTGTCGGTTTCGCTGTTTCATCTCCTTCGAGCTCTCGTAAACTGCCACCGGTTCCCGCGGGGGCAGATCTGGGTGGCTCAGGGGAAACTACGTCGGTAGTCTCCGGCACCATCATTGCTGCTGCTTCCGCCAAAGGAGTTTTGGCTGCTGCCTTCTTGCGGCGAGGGAGCACCAAGAATCGTAAGATGGCAACGGCAACAGCTACTATAGCCACACAGACACCAATGACGATACCTGCGATGGCACCCCCGCTGAGGCTGCGACTTTCAGTGTTGGGTGTGCTTGCCTTGGCACCAAGAGGCAGTATGGTGACCAAATTCGACTCGGCACTGGCATTCCACACGCGAGGGTGAACTGAAAAGTTTCCTCGTTCGTAGTCCACGATCAGGTACGCCTCCTGCAGAAACGTTCGGCCTAGGACATACTGGGTATCGTTGGCTGCTCGCTTAAGAGGAAAATATCGAGATGCCGTCTTTACAAGTGGAGGCTCTGCTTGTAGGTCGAAGCTGGCATAGGGGAAAGTAATGTCAAAACTTGACCCTCCCGTAATCGCGGTGGTTATCGTAAATGTGACGTGTGGATTTTCTTCGATGAGCTTGCTGTGCAATGAGTCGCTGACCAGGTACATTTCGAGAGTAGAGTTATATGTCAGACCGAAAGCCTTCTCAAAAGCCTGACAGGCGCCTAGAGGAAGATAGATTTCGGCAACGGAGGAGTCGATAAACATGGAAATCTGGCTGGACTGGAGTACCGTGTTATCCGCGCTGGCATTCGTAGAGATGGACTGAACGCCAATTGTCAGGTCACGCGACTGGTCGCTGAAGAAGTCATACGAGGAATTCGTATCATGATATGCGGACGTGTCGTAGCCACCCAAAATTAAGCTACCCAGTGCCTTGTTCAAGCGGTATGGTGCTCCAGCATTGTAGCTGTAGGATAAACTGGGAATTGCCGACTCATTCTTGAGGAGTTGTAGGAAGCTCTGCTGTGGATCGTTCTGGTCCGTAAAGTTAGTAGGGCGCGGGTTCAAGGCAAGCACTCCTAGATAGAACTCTGTGCCTGCAACACCGGCGATGATCGAGTGGTTGACCACAGGGCCACCGCTGCCGAGATATCCAAGGCCGACTGGAATTCAACGTTAGCATGGGCGATGTGAAGAGACTAAGGTGAAGGGCCTCTGCTTACCAGTGTCGTAACCATAGTCACCATTGTCTTTAAAGCCCAGGGCATTCTCAAAGCCGAGATTGAAGAGGCCAATTTCTGTCCAGGTTTTCGAAGCAGTCTTATTAAATAGATTGCCTCTGCTGTTGGCACAATCGTCCACCTTGATTACCTGGCAACCCTCCGGCAGCACTACCAGAGTCTGTGTCGACGAAGTACCAGGCAATATGCGAATGTTTTGCGCTGGAGATCCCACGCGCAGTTCAAACGTTGACCAAGGGCCGTCTATACCATCACTAAATGCACGTGAGTTTTCGGCTGCTTCAATGGCTCCGTCAAATGTACTCACAAGTACTGGCTAGGCGACACAGATACAGGAGACGGTATTGGGTCTGCGTCGCGTTTCTCTATCAACCCAAGGTCAACGGCCGAGGCGAACGCAGTGTTTGGCATCAACAGCGCCCATAGCAGCGAATGGTGCAGCTGCACACGCATCTTCTGGAGATGTTTGATTGATTCAGGAAGCCCACATCCTATTGCTAGCAACCCGCAAGATCCTGCACTGATGAGTGGAGAACTGTTGGCTGTCACAGTTGTATGCCAATAAATGAGATGCTTCCCCTCTAGGCGCGCGGTTGTGTCTCTTTCTGGACGCGCTCCTTCAGCCGGCTATTAGTCGATACGATACAATGCTGCAGGAGGGAAAAAGCCGTTGCTTGGCAGTGGTCGAGGGTATTGCGAAAAAGAAAAATGAGCAGACATGGGGTTGGCCATCATCCACACAGCCGCGCCTCGAGAAACTAATCAACCTCGCCTTGACGAGCGGTAAGATTTTAGGATAGCAACAAGAATCCACCCCATGTGCTTCTGCGATATGCAATGCGCCTCGGCTAGTTGTCAAAATGAACTATAGTTCAACAGAGTATTATTACCTACTAGTCAGGAATCGTTATTACACGTTGCTCGCCAAGTTGTCTCGACGCCGTGCTAGTGCAAGCTATTCCAAGTTGAACAGGCTTTTTGTTGAGCGAGCCCGCCCCTAACGCATTTCGACCCACTGAAGAGCAACGGTTCTTGGAATCCCAATGAGACGGAAAACCCTAGAAGTTGCCTTCTGTCGACATGGTATTGATCTAGACCAGACTCTACTGTGAGAAAGTCCCTTTTTTGTCCGCTATTTCCCGCTTGTCTGCTGCTGTCATCGTCCTTCGGTCGCTTGGCGTGTGGCCTGATGGTTTTGCCTGGCATAGACAACAAACATGTCACTTTTCTGAGGCACAAGTGCTGACGAGATTCAAGCAAACGGCCCGTACCAGCCGACGGTGTGGCGTTATGCATCATATCCTGTTTCGGCCAGCAACTTGGCTGTCGTATGTGAATAGCTTCATTGAGGGGCGCAGTCCCTCAACAGACGAATAACACGTGTGCGGCCCCCACTAAGCCAAGCCCAGGGGTATTGGGATCGTCTCAACGGCCGGCGTAAAAATACGTCCAAAAGTAGCGGTAGTGCCTGGTTAACTTGTCTCTCTTCAGCAACACCGCCGCCTTAGTGAACTGCGCCTGACTTGGCTTTTGAGTGCGCGATTCCTGTCACAGCATTTGTGACAGCATAGGGCTGAGCGTGTGGCTTGCGGCTTGGTTCATGATTGGGCTCAGCCCCCTGCTTAATACCGTGGAGCTCTGATAAAGCGTAAGCACTTGGTGAATGGCCGGTATCACAATTGCGCAAGATTGGTGCATTTTTACGGAGTTTCATTGTCCGCTCTTTTCCGCAGGCATAGTTCCGTCCGCAGCTTTTCCGGTTTGGTTTGTGATTGCTTTGTTGCTGTAGGACTCCGTTGCTTCGTGCTGTACTCCTTACAAGCAGCAGCATCCAGGTTAGCAAGTAGTGCTACTGCTAGTGTTGCTCCGTAGAAAAGTCTCGACCAAACGTCTCACGACTTTACAAGCTTACCGAGGAAATTATGACAACGGACTAATTCAGGGAGTACACATGTACGTAGTACAAGTACGCTCCCATGGAGTGGCTTGATGATGTACTGGTACTGGGAGAAGTGCCAGGGGGGCGACTCATTCTTCTGGCAAAACGACGTGGTGATCTTTGGGCTACGCGAGCCTTGCGGAACCTACATGTAGCTAAGCAGAGTTAGCCCGCTTATATCTCCAAACACCACATGCTCTCAGTCAAAACTTTTCCTTCCATACTATCCTCAAGCATCACAATTGTGTGCGCTACGGGCGGGACAATGGCTCGTCTATCAGGAGCTCTTGCTCTGTTCGTCTTGGGTAGTGCTGTGCGGGCGTCGCCATGTAGGTTACACGCAACAAAGACCTTGCTTTTCGGCTTGTCGGCACTATTGGACCAATGCTTATTTTGATTTGTCGTGCAGTCGCTGTGTCCAACGGCACTATAACCGCTCCCCCAGCGTTTACCACCACCGCGCCGGCTAGCACGGACGTGATTTCGAATGTCACATGTGGTACTATCAGCGACTTTCCTGTCATTGCTCTTCAAGAATATGTAGGACTGTCCACTGATCCAGCCTTGCAATGTCAATGTCTGGAATCAGTAAACAGCTGGCTGAGCACAACGAATCCCCCGACTCGGACGGCCACCAGGACTATTGGAACTGGCGTAACCACCTATACAGAGACAATCAGCAGCAGAACAACGGTGATAACAACTGTTGTAAACACCGTTATAACTGCTACAGTTACCGGAAACTACATCCTGCCACAAACTAACAACTGGTATGGCACTGCTGAACCACCATGTGTAAGTCCCTAATGCCGGCTTTAGACATAGGTGATGCTGACGGATCTCTAGTGTTATAGCTGTACAATTGCCGCCTCCACAGTGGAGGTCTTTTACTTCCCTGAACGTGCGTATGACAATCTCAAGAATATATACTAATCAACTAACATTATCCAAGCTACCGGAGCGGCGCCTGTTGCCACTTCGTTCACGTCTGGTGACTACACATTGTGAGTACATATCTATTTTTTTCTTACCTTCAGGCGATGCTCTTCAACTTACTAACGAGCTTCCGTAACAGCCAGTCACCGTCTGTGTACATTGGTTTCTCTTCCTTGTCTGCCTATGATTACTGCGGCCTGGTTGGAAAACCCTTTACCAACACAACAGTTGGATTTAACCCTGGCGAACTTTCAACTATTAACTTCTCTGAAGTGACCGGTACACCGTTTACTTTTACGACCACATTCTCAGACGGCAATGTCCTCACCACTACGTCGAGGCTGACGTACTACACTCCAATTGGGTCTGCTGCACTCAACACTCAAGATTTACAAAGGAATTGCTCCACAATATCTGGCTACACCTATATTCCTGGAAACCCTTCCAATGCAGTTAACTCATCCCGTACGTTTATGCAACCCACATTCTCTACGTTACTGTTTGCTCTCCTTAAAAGGCGCGTAATCACATATAGCATCTTGCTGACCTGTTTTCACTCAACAGCCGATCCCTGCCATCCCACAATTGTGATCCCTGATCGAGTCAGGAGTCTGGACCCGGCATGGAAGTCATGTATCACCGATGCTTTTGAAGGGTGAGTGAAAACACAGTTTTTATCAATTTGGAGCCTTTCTCACAGATATTGCTTTCAGGTTCTATGATCCCCCTTCGGCCCTCACCTCTGTCACTGGCCTTATACCAATAAGCAGCGATCCACCGGTTACGACAACGACCCCCAGCCCACCGAGAACCACAAGTTCTTCTCTCCCAACCTCAACACCGCCGCCACCTCCCCCGAAGACGAGCACTTC
>PXNZ01000604.1:0-10223 GCA_003012085.1 Trichoderma brevicompactum | reverse complement strand
CTTTTTTTTTTTCCCCCCCCCCCCCCAACGTGCCAAATGATGAAATCTCGGGATCCTAGCCTATGAGCTATGAGGTTCTTAATACGCATTTTTTTTCCAATTGTTCCTACTGAAAGGCACTTTTATTTTATTTTATTTTTATTCTACACATCCCAAGACGCTATTGCGGATGCTGATGATTTCTAGGATTTTCTCTGTCGACCGTCTTGGAGATACACTCATCCAAAACTCTATTCCCTTGACCTACACGCCGAAGAAGATGGTGAAGCATCCAGACCACCCTCTTTTCTACGTAATCGAGGCGGATAATCACACCCTAGCTCCTGAGCTTTGTGCTAAATTGCTAGCTGACCCAGCACGCGTCAACGGAGACACAAAAGTGCTCCCTCCAGAAGAGTTTGGCCATCCCAGAGGCAATCGACGCTGGGCTTCATGCATCAGTGTTGTTGACCCTCTGGCCGAAGACGGGCAGGTTCTACAAAAGATAGATCTCGAGGAGAACGAGGCCGCGGTGAGCCTGGCTATTGTTACCTTTGCCAGCCAGGAAAACGAGACCTTCCTTGTTGTTGGAACCGGTAAAGATATGGTAGTGAACCCTCGCAGTTTTTCTGACGCATTCGTCCATATTTACCGGTTCGAGCGCGAGGGCAGGGGTTTAGTATTCATTCACAAAACTAAAGTCGAAGAGCCTCCGATGGCCATCATACCTTTCCAGGGCCGAGTATTGGTGGGCATTGGAAAAACACTTCGCATATACGATCTTGGCATGCGACAGCTATTGCGAAAGACTCAGGCTGAAGTGGCACCGCAACAGATTATTTCCCTGAGTACACAAGGCAGCCGAATAGTTGTTGGAGACGTACAACAAGGCATAACATATGTTGTCTATAAGCAGACAACAAATAAGCTCATTCCTTTTGTGGATGACACCATTGCTAGGTGGACAACGTGCTCAACGATGGTAGACTATGAGACAGTTGCTGGTGGTGACAAATTCGGCAACATTTTCATCGTACGCTCTCCACAAAAGGCCAGTGAAGAGGCCGATGAGGAGCAAGCAGGGCTTCATCTGCTAAACGCGAGAGACTATCTCCATGGAACGTCTCATCGCCTGGATCTGATGTGCCACCTTTACACTCAGGATATTCCGACGAGTATTGCCAAAACCAGCCTTGTAGTTGGAGGGCAGGACGTCCTGTTGTGGAGTGGACTTATGGGTACGATCGGCGTTCTGATTCCATTTGTCACTCGAGAGGACACAGACTTTTTCCAAAGTCTAGAACAGCATCTGAGGGCTGAGGACCCCCCACTGGCTGGCCGAGACCACCTAATGTATCGCAGTTACTATGCACCCGTGAAAGGCGTCATCGACGGTGATCTTTGTGAGAGATACGCCCTGCTTCCAAATGATAAGAAGCAAATGATTGCAGGGGAACTGGACCGCTCTGTCCGAGAAATTGAGCGGAAAATATCGGTAAGAAACGAACCACGACCGGCCGCGGTGTCATTCTCACATGGAGTAAGATGCATAAACTAACATTTGGTATCTTAGGACATACGAACTCGGTCTGCCTTTTAAGAGCATTGGTTTTGTTTAATCGTGTGGAATATGTGACGATGAATTGTGTAACTAAGTAAGGATCAAGGGTGATGGCGTTATATACAGGCTTATAAATGCCCCTCAGGCTAGGCAAAGGCATCCAAGAAGATGATGCACGTGCAGCTTATGCACGTTGACATGAAATACGAAATTCTAATATCCCATTTATCTTCAAATAAGAGGAAAAGAAGAAGAAAAGACGCCAGAAATGAGTGCCGTGGGTTTCTACAAACCCCTCCAAAAAAGCCCGCGATTCCTGACCTTGCTGGCCTCGCTGTTCCTCCTCCTTTGGTTGGGATGGCTTCTCTCCCAGGCTTCATCATCCATATAGTTGGTGATGGCAACATCAATATCATAGCTGGCCTGCTCCATGTACAATAGGGCGTAATCATAGTCTGACACTTTGCAGGCCGTCATGAAGCGCCGAATCTTGCCCTTTCTCAGCTCTTCCTCCTCACCTTCGACGGGCCGGGGAGACAGGCTGACGCCGCCCTTATAGAACTCGCCAGGAATCAAGATAGTCTTTCGACCGACCAGTAGGTGATCACTCGTTAGGTTGTTTCGCCGCCGCAGCGCTGCGGGAGGTACGCCGTACCGTAGCGACAGTGACTGCACAGTGTCATGTTCATGATCTAGGAAATGGAGGGTGTCGTCCAAAGCAGCCTTTTCATCGAGCTCGGGGCTGTTTTTGCCGCTCGCGACCGGAGGTGGTGTAACCGGCGCATCAGCTACATATGGTGGCGGAGGAGCCGAAGCCGGGACGGATCTGGACCCCAGGCTCGGGATGGAGGTGTACATGGGAGGATCTCGCAGGCCTTGCGGCAGCGGCGATGGTGTGTTTGATACTTGGCAGAAGGGGCAGTACGATGCAAAGCGCGGGTTGTTCTGAGGATGCGCGCGTGTTAGAGAGGATTCGACACGATAAGAGGCTATCTCGCATGAGGTGGCTGACCTGTATACACTTTCCGCAGATAACTCGGGAACAGCACTCTACTCGGCGGTCGTGTGGCAAAGACTCAGCATGCTGCGAATATGGAGGAGATGAGGCGAGGCTGCCCGTACAAGTACTGCAGAATTCCATGTTTGATTCCAGATGCGAGAAGTACAGAAGAGAGAGCGAAAGTCACAGAGCAGGAAGTGAGTTTTTGACGTTGTTGTCCTCGTGACAGTTGTATGAGAGGACTCGGTCTTAAGTTATCTATCGTGGTACCTAGGCTTGAACAGTTTATCGCCGCTTTTGGATTACCTACTCGAGTTTGGCAGTGGGAGAAACACATGGGGGGCCAATCACGTCATGGCAGATGACAAGCTTGCTTCACGAGCTGTTAACGCCACACGGGGGAGTTGCTATTAAAAGCGCCAGAGGCAGGATTCGGTTTTATTGGGCGGACGATGAGTGTTTGGGTCTGTTACTGTAATGGATGCGTCTGTGATTATTATTCCGTGCTTAAGGCAGGCTTAGTAGTGCTTTGCATCAAAGTTCTATAGCTTTTTGTGAAGAGTTTACCCGGGACCTCTTATTGAAGAGTTCTCGGGGGTGGACATGTAATATGTAGAGTAAATTGCGGAGCCGCCTGGCGCGCGTCTATTTGGTGCTCGGCATTTCGTCAGAGCGCGCCGTGCACCTTGGAAAGCTTTCCCTATACTATTCTCTTCTATTATTTTTTTTTCGACTTTTGGCCAATCCTGTAATTGGAATTACATGCAAGATTTCTCCCAGGGACCTCCGCTTACTACTGTCCAGTAACTCTGCTTGGCAATTCCAATTGTTCTCTAACCATTCGGATTTTGGTTGCATTATTTTGCCACTCCATCACACAGTCCAGTCTCTGCCGACAGAATGAATAAACCAAAGTTGGCTTTCGGGCTCAATCTGACGAAAAAGCCCGGCGCATCCAAGCCGGCGCAGTCAAAATCGAAGCCCATGTTCAGCAGTCACGATGATGATTCGGACGATGGAGGTGCTGCCGGGGACACTAAGATAGAAGAGATTGGAGGCGATTTGGACGACTTCACATCCACTGCCCCAGCGCCGGTGGATTCAACGAGGGGACCCAGGTCAAGGAAAGGCCCTTTAGATGAACCTCCAAAACTTAAATCAAAAGCCCAAACAAGCGCAATGTTCGGCGACTTGTCCAGCACGCTCTCGTCTCGCAAGAACGCAGAGGCGGCAACCGAACTGGACGCTAGTGTCTACGAGTACGATTCCATATACGATTCCATGAAGCCAAAGAAGAACAAGTCAAAGGAAGATGAAGAGCGAAAACCAAAATACATGCAGAACCTGATGCGAGCGGCCGACGTTCGAAAACGAGACCAGCTGATTGCCGAGGAGAAGAAGATTGCGCGGGAGCGCGAGGCCGAGGGCGACGAGTTTGCCGACAAGGAGAAGTTCGTGACGGAGGCGTATAAGAAGCAGCAGGAGGAGAACCGAAGGCTGGAGGAGGAAGAGCGCAGGAGGGAGGAAGAGGAGGCCAAGAAGAACGAGGGCACCGGCATGTCGACTTTTTACAGGAAGCTGCTGGATAGGGAGCAGGAGAGGCATGCCGAGACGGTTCGCGCCGCGGAAGAAATGGCCAAGAGAGGCCCCGTCGAGGCGGATGGGGAGAATGAAGAAAAAGCAGACGACGATAAGGAGAAGGAATACGCGAGGGTGGCACAGGAGCTCAACGACAAGGGTGCGTCCATTTCTGTCAACGAGGATGGCCAAGTCGTCGACAAGCGACAACTGCTCAAAGGCGGCCTCAACGTCGGCGCCAAGAAGCAGGTCGAGGCGCAGCGAGAGGCCAACCGCCCAGTGGAGAGGGAGCGCAGGGAAATCACAGGCCAGCAGCTCGGCCGGAAGCAGGCCATGAGGGAGCGGCAGTCGCGCATGCTTGCCGAGCAGCTGGAGGCTTCGCTGAAGCGCTCCAGAGAGGCCGAGGAGGCGAAGCGGGAAGAGGCGGAGCGAGCGGCCAAGACTCGCAAGACGGAGGGCGAGATTTCGAGTGCCAAGGAGAGATATCTCGCGAGAAAGAGGGCGGCGGAGGAGGAGAAGAAGAAGGCAGCCGCTGCTGCTGCAGAGTGATGGCACGGACAGTTATATAGATACCCAAATCAAATATTATAATGCATAGCATTGGCAAGTTCATGCTGTTTTTTGTTATATCTTTCGTTTTAAGACAGAGTGGATGATCCAGTTTCTATGTCTATATCTCATCCCGAGATCCGCGCTGGAGCACCAAGCCCACTCTAATCGAAGAATAGTAGTACAAGAACCCATCTGAGGGACGACTTGGGGCCTGGATAGACCTTGCCCCTAGGCGTCAATCCAAATCCATGTCGTCCGCAACCACGCCCGGCCATGTTTCCCTTTTGAATAGTATCATACAATGTATCCGCTCGGTCAAATCTTTGCTCATTCGTTTATTGTACCCAATTGCGGATATGTTTTTTTTTTCTTCCCCTTCTTTCCCTCTCGTCTTTCGTTAGCTTCTCATCTTTAGTTGTTTCCCTGTTCCTGTCGTATCCTGTTGATGTACGCTGCGTTGACCTGGTTCCAGGCGGCCATGTACTTCTCCATGCAAGAAGTCATGCAGGTCTGCTCGCCGCTGGAGAGCGAGCTACCAGGCTTGGGAACGCACTTTTCAAAGCAGTTCTCCTGAAGTTTCTGCAGCAAATATATATCTTGTTAGTTCGCTGTTTACGCCAACCGCTATTTCTTCTTATTGCTAAATCTCTATAGGAAGGGTAGTGGGGGGGGGATTGCGTACCTCGATGAGAACTCGGGCGTTGGCGAGGTTCGCCTCAGCGAGGACCTGCTTCATGACGGATTGCTTGACTGATGAGGAGTCCATTGTGGGATAGAGTTTGCTGCAGGGATTGGGGCGGGATTGTGTAGAGCGTGTGGTTTGCTTGGTCAACGGGTAGAAAGATTTTGGAGATGCGAAGACTTGGAGTTGCAAAATCGCTGTGGCTGAGTGTGGCGTCGGGTGTTAAGTTGGAGACTAGGAATGGGGCGGTGCGGGTATAAAAATGCTAAGCGTGAAGTATGCAGCTGTGCGAGGTAGCAGTAGCCCTTTGTGTTTTCGACAAGGATTAAGGCAGCTACAGAGTAGGTTAAATCCTCATGATGTATAGGCTTCGATAGTTACAGTGCTTGTGACATTCTTGTCCGTGACTTGATATTGATCTTGTGAGAAATGGCATCTGACATGTGACTACCTGTCTGTCGAGACGGAGGAGGAGCATTTCTTAGTCCAGAGGCGCAGAAATGAATGCTCCATAATATTCGCTGTATGAAATCTACAATTCCCAAGGGCAGATGATAATGATTGTTGGAAATAATTTACACCAAGGGGTTTGCAAAAAAACAGGGACCGCAAAATGGATATACACATACATTAAAGCAATAAGAACAGTAATGTGGTGGAGTCTATTGCCACAGTTGTGTGTGTATCATTTAATTCTGTGTGTCGATCGTCTTCCCAGTCCCTATTTTTTTGCAAACCGCTTGTTACACCTACAGATCGCATACCAATATTGGACGGCTCGTGAATCAACAATGGGTTTGAGACAGCACAGTGTATAATGCCCCACCTGAGGTATAGAGCTGCTTGGTATGTGCTTACAAGGGTGAATATCCCACAAACGTAATTAATCTCAGGTTTTCTTTTCTTCTACTCTTAAGACAGAAGATGCCAATTGAGATGATGGTTGAAAAGACACAAAGAATCAATAAGCTGATGTGCATTCTATAGATTGTCCCTACCTTGTGTTAGTAGCAGCAAGACTGATGGAACCAAGTACATAGTACCTACCTGATATAGCTGCAGCCGTTGGTGCAAGAAGGAGCGGGTACCTCCATTGCCTCCACAGTCTAACTGGTTGGGGAATAGCACTGTGTCGCGGGCTTAACACGAATGTGGCCTTTACATGGAACCTCCCATGTGAAGTGCCTTGCTGGTTGCTTGCTTGCTCGCCACTCCAAGAACACAACAAGCCTCGGACGACGAGAGGTGGTACCCGAACGCCGCCAATCTGCAATTGGCCATCTCGCCGCCTTCTCCCTCATTGGAACAGACTCCGTCACAATCGCGCCAAGATGCGGCTCTCCTCGCTGTCGGCCGTGCTCGCCACGGCGTTCGCGTGGGTTGCGGCGGCCCAGGACGACTTTAGAAGCATATCGGTTGGTTGCTCTCGGGGATGATGTGCGCGAAGATTTGCCATGGGCTAACGAACGAACCGCGCGCAGCTTAAGACGCACACTCTCGAACAAGTCAGTCGCAAATCGATAAAGAGAAAGGGGGGGAAGAAGAGGCAGATGCAAATGCGAACGACTGAAGCTAACTGATATTTTTTTTTCTTCTCTAGCCCTACTTAGACTCTGACATGAACAGCCGATGGTTCGACTTTGGCGGAGATACAATCATTCGAACAGACTCGTACGTCGATCTCCCATGCATACGCATACATACACATACATGTCCTCCAACTCAGATGCTCAACGTGCTATAGATACATTCGCCTTACCTCCGATCGACCTTCACAAAACGGTTGGCTCTTTTCACGGGTGCCTCTTACTGCGACCAACTGGGAAGTGGAAGTCGAGTTCAAGATTCACGGCAAGAACCAGCTCTACGGCGATGGCTTCGCCATGTGGATCACAAAGCAGCGAGGCCAGATCGGACCCGTCTTTGGCCATGCCGACAAGTTTGAGGGCCTTGGCATCTTTGTCGACACATATAAGAACAACCGACCGGGCGTTGTCTTCCCCTACGTCATGGCCATGTTTGGAGACGGGCAGGTGTCATACGACAAGAACAACGACGGCAAGGAGACGGAGCTGGCTGGCTGCTCAGCCCGAGGTCTTCGCCACTCGAGCATCCCCACCAAGCTCCGATTGACCTATTTCCAGGATAAGAGCCTCAAGCTGGAGCTCCAGTATAAGACCGTGGGCGACTGGCTTGTGTGCTTTGAGCTGGAGAATCCCCCCGCGATCCCCAACATTGCCTATCTTGGATTCAGCGCTGAAACAGGCGAGCTGAGTGACCACCACGACATCATCTCCATCAACTCTAAGAATCTGTACAACAGCCCAGGCGGCCCTGGCTCAAAGGCGAATGCGAAGAACCAGTACAAGGGCAAGGGCAAGCCCAGCAGCCAAAGCAGCGGCGGAAGCTGGACGTGGTTCTTTACCAAGATCTTCCTAGTCATTCTGGTGGCGGGCGGCGCGTACGTGGGCTTCACTGTGTACAGGACAAAAACCAAGAGCCACAGGTTCTAGGTGAGCCCCCCGCCGAAGGAAGGGTTCACGATTTTGAATTTTTACGTGTACAGGGGGGCAAGACCGGGGGAGCAATATTTTGAACTCACCCGTCAAACCGACTCAGGCAGAGGCCCTATCGAAAAAATCGTCTAATTAAATCTGGTCGGGGGGCAGGCGGGAAGACGCCGTTGCCACGCAGGACGCATATGGGATGCTGGCCGTGTCTGTTGTTAAAGTTTTTTTTGTGCTGGGAGTTTTGGGTCATTTGATACATTGCTTGACTGGCACGGGGGGTGGGTTGGATCTATCGTTAGTACCAAGGCAAGGGGGGAGGAAAATTGACGATGGGAAGAGCGCATTATCAGCAGCGAAATGACAGCCTTAGTAGTCTAATTCATTTTTCGCATCCCTTCTTGACAACTTATAAAGGTCTTTCTTTTAATCGTAAGAGTATTCAGACTGCAAGAAGACAAGGACGGAGCTGTCCTAAAGCATTCTAGTATCGAGAAAACTATGGCTGTTGTAGAAGCTGCAGGGTAGATGATGGCTCCATACCAATAACAGAGCTGAGTGCTGCCCTTTGTGTATTTCGTTGATTTCTTCAATGATCGAAGGAGTAGCCGTGGCGTTATTTATTTCATTTACGGGAGGCATTGAGTGGCATTGAATACTTTTTTTAACCCCTTGACGTCTAAAAGACAAGACATTTGTCATTCTCCGTGGCTACATACCTTACACGCGCATACGTACGTGAACAAATTCAGAGTTCGACGGCGCCAATAGGAAGATCGGCAGTTCAGCGGATAGTCCGACAAAGTCCATCCATGCCGAGAATGAGGGGAAAGAAAAGTAAAAAGGCGTCGCAGGTTGAGCTAGATGCACTAAATCAGGTTTGGCTACACCATTGGGCTGGACAAGAGCTCTCCCTTGGTCCCCCCCCTCCTCTCATTGATGCTTCCCAAGCTATCCGTCTGCATTTCTTTTCTCCTCCCTACCTTACCTAAGGTATTCACCACCCAAGTTACATACGGCTTCTTTGATGAACCAAGGCTTTCTCGGATTATTCGTGCGTTTTCGCTAGATGATTTGGGCATTGTACCATTGGGCATGAGATTGGCCCTGTGTATTCACGGATACAACTGAAGCGGCCCCCACATGCTGTGGCGATTTAGGTTGCTGCGATTTACATCAACGGCTGGTTCGGCGAAGTCGATCTGATTGCTGAGAGGCACCATATTGCTGTGAGAGAAGAAGAGTATAGAACTGCTCTATCAGGCCACTAAAGGAAAAAAAAAGGCAATTCAACTACAAGTACGAAAAAGAAGAGAGACTTTGAGCAACACATCACCATCGGTTGAATCGAATCGACATTGGCCTGCAGCCCGGATCTTGCTGATTGGCATCATCATCTTGCAGTATTAGCCCGGGGAATTTGCATCTGCCGATGGCTATATAGAGGATTAGCGCCATCACGCATATCCGATCGCTTATTTAATCAGGCTTTTGCTGCCATCAAAGGGAGAAAGCAGGGCAGCTGCTCCGTACCGTCAAATCCGGCAGAAGCTATACATGTACATGCGTCCAGCAAAGAAGCCGACTCAATCCACGGATAGAAGAAGCCTGTGGACATTATCAGGACGAGACGCAATTACTCTGTTTCAAGCCATTGCGCCCGAGCACCACCACCGTGGGGCCGCGATTCAGGTAGCTGGTTACTGCAATTGGTGCTTCGTATTGAGGACGGCGCAGTGCATGGTCTGAGCACCGATCAGAGGGAACTTTGCTGAAGAGGCCCTGGCTCAGCTCTTGTTGCGGGCTAGAGCGAAAAAGAACGGGACGAAGGGAGACGAGGCCAGAGCGTTTTTGATCCATCCAAACAGGGTCAATTGACTCGGTCGCAATCAGTTGCCATTGCCCAGCGTCAAAAGGGCACGAAAGAAAGGAGCAAACAGGAGCAGAGACCAACTGCCGAGGCGTGGATCGCATCGACCGATTGTTTGATTGGCAGCGCCGCAACCAATTCAGGCAGCTGAGCAAAAGGGCAAAAGGGCAAAAAAAAAAAAGAGCTGCCCGCTCCAGTTGCTGGGAAACACTACTTTTTGCGCTCGTGCGCTGGCGGTACGTGCGCAGCGCAGCGCAAAATCACAAAACGCAGCGCTTTTCGAGTCTGAGATGATTGCAAGCACCAGATTAAACTGACAGCTATTACTAGCCAGCCTGCCCATTGAAGCCTCCCTGCACGGCCCAATTGCGGCATTCTGTGCATTTGCTAGAGCTTCCCTGGAGCTCTCCCCCGTTGCTCGAACCTTGCCGGCGCACGCTAAAACCCCCCCGACCAAGAAGCTCGCTGTCAAGCCCCCTAATAAAGCAGATCCC
>PXNZ01000603.1:0-34210 GCA_003012085.1 Trichoderma brevicompactum | reverse complement strand
GGTTCGAGGCGAACATGAGGGGAGGAGGGGAAGGGGGAAAAGGGTTGCACGCGGGGTCCAAGGGTCCAAAATGTCTCTCGTCTGCTCATTGTGATTGTTGAGACGAGGGATTCCTCAGCGTTGAAGCAGGACGAGACACAGCGATGGTGATGATGACGGTGCGGATGGGGCAAAAGATTAGTGTAGCGCCCACAGGATAGCATATGCAGATAAGGATAAAAGTGCAAGGCAGGATGCAAGGACCAAAAAAAAAAGTTGAGACCGCAGCACACTTACTCATCTCTGACGAAGCTGCCAAAGGACATGCCGCCCCAGCTCATGCCGCCCATCAAGCTGCCGGCAAGGCTCTCGCGACGGTTCCTGTTCACATTGTCGCGGTTCTGGATATTCATGGAGATGGGCTTGGGGCCGGCGCTGACAAACGAGTCCTGCCGCGGGCGGCCCATGGCAGCGTCGAGGCCTGGGCCAGTAGTCATGTCGGCGTTGTCGTCGCAATCGCTCAGGTCGATGTCGACGTCGATGCTGGTGTCGAGTCGGGGGTAGGCGAAAAGCTTCTCGGGCGGCGGTTGGCTCTGCTTGGTTTGGCGAAGGGCAGATGTCCAAGAATACGAGGACGTTGAGGACGACGAGGGCGATGGCGCTGCGGCGTCTTGGTCAGCGCGCAGAGCGGGGACGGATGAGAAGCTGGAGCTGTGTCTGGACAGGGTCGGAGCAGCGGATGATGACGATGCAGTCGCAGTCGCAAAAGCGGATGATGCAGACGCAGATGCGGATGCGTCGTGGAAGAAGTGGTCGGGGGGGGTTGCCGGTTGGGGCGAAGGTGATTGTGTCAGCGACGACGAGTTGAGCGAAGTTGGCGACTCGGCGAGGGCGGACGAGGCGGCACAGGCAGCCAAGGCGAGTTCGCTGGCGCCCCCGGCACTGGCGCTGGTACTGGTACTGGTACTGGCGCTCGCTCTGGCACTGGGACTGACACTGGCGCTGGCGCTGTTTGCAGTGGCGCGGGTGTGGGCTGGCCGGGCGAGGGCATTGGGGCTAGCGCTGGTGCTGGTGCTGGAGCTGGCCTGAGCGAGCGCAGCCGTGGAGCCTGGCTCGAGGGCCTTGTCGGGGCCCTGGAACCACCTGAGGGCGCTCTGCATCCTCCCAGGTTACAGCGTAGAGACAGGGACCAAGGGTAGGCAATCGGCAACGCTGCACGCTGCGCTTCCGTGCAGTGCTGCTGGGGATGGCGGGTGGCGAACAGCTTCAAATCAGAAACACCAACAATAACAACAACAACAACAGTGCACGTCACGTAAACCTCAAAACTCAAAACTCAAAGGCGAGAGTTTCCCGAAATAGAAACCCCGGTCGAGCTGGGCCTATTTTGCCGGTATGGTTCGGGCTGGGTCAGCCTGCCTGCACAGTGACGGTGGAAAGGCGTGCCACGACTTTTTTTTTTTCCCTCCCAAAGAGCGTGAGTGCGGAGTACACGCAAAGTACACCGTACCAAGTAGGCAGTACTGTTGAGCCTACGGTATAAGTGCGGGTGTGCTGTAGGCGTGCAAAGGTAAACCGGCTGTACCTGGTATAATAGCGAACCGCTGACGGCGCAAAGTCGGCGATGCAAACCGAAAGAAAGTGCCAGCACTCGGGGAAAAAAACAGCAGGAAGGAGGTCACCGACCAGAGAATGGATCGGCTACAAAGTGAAAGAGGACCTGTAGACACAATGGATGGGTCAGACAGGATTCCGCACAGACTGTTAGAGCTTTGTGTGGGCGAGGGCGACGCTGAGACTCTGGAGACGTGTGTAAAACCACAAGAGGGTCAAAAGCATGTCACACCTCGCTTTGCTTGGGGGGGGTTCCAAGCCAAAGTATTTATGAATCTGGACGATATGGAACGCGCGAGTCGTGGGGCCAGCAGCTCAACTCCGGTCGTCACGAGAGGCTTACCCAAATCGATAGGTAGCTCGTCCGAAAGAAGAGCGGTGCGGCTTGTATATGTTATTGTGTCGGGCGGCTCTTGATTGATGGCTTGATGGTCTGCAAACGCAGCGAATGGCGGCTGCAGGCACTCGGTGGAAGAGACACGAAGGGTGTAAGTCGGTTGGTTGGTCGGTTCTTGGTCGCTCAAACGGCGTGGTGCATGCACGGCTAAGATAAGACAGAATGTGGCTTGAGGTAGTAGGTATGTCGCAGGAGCATAAATCACACGCTACGAATTGGGATTTCTGGGCACCAACAAGGCCAATCAATGTCTCTGGCCGGTCTTGCAGACAGCTGGAGCTTCTGATACAATCTGAGCTGGAGAAGAGAGGGAAGAGACGGAGCGAGACAGAGGGAAAGGGAAATAAGAAGAACCGGAGGGCAGAGAGGATCGAGACAGGCCCAAATGGTTGACGGCATGATCACCACGATGGTCATGGCTCCCCCATCCACACCTCATCCACAGGCTTAGCAGCGCCGGAGCATCCTGGTTGGCCTCTTCCCCTGCAAGTCTGGAGCACTGATCACGGTGCAGTGTGTCAGTAACCACGGTGCCACAGGAACAGGGGTTGGCGCTAACGGTTAATTGGACGGCTTCACTCATCGTTCCCATTGCGGGAATAGTTCCCAGGTGGACGAGGTGCGGCTCGATGTGATACCTCAGATGTACTCGACCAGTACGGAGTACAGAGGCCGCTGTATTCCAAGAACTTCTGCAGCAGCATCGCCTCGACCGTGGCATCCACCCGCAAGTGCACGTAATAATTAAGGTGCGTCTGTTTGGCCGCAAAGATGCCCGCCGGAACCCGGTGAGTGCAGGGGAAGAGGTGGTGATTCTGTATTAGTTCCTAGGCGAATGCTACCGCAAATGCCCTGTCTACAGCATCCACGGAGTACGAGGCATGCGAGTCGACCATCTAGGTGCTTTGCTGTAGGCCCTTGCCATGCTCTCCCAGTGGGTTCCTCTTCACCAATGCCCTGGGCTTCCTTTGGATACGGGCAGCCTGTGCTCCGTACACAGTACGCTGAAGTTGCCAAGCACGTATGATCAAGTAACGTTTTGTACGTGGGGGCTTGATGCCGACTCGGACGCGCAGGGAGTACGGGCTGCAGGGCCCTGCTCGGTCAAGACTAAAGCAGCAATGCAGGTCAACGATGATGAATTACCTAGTAGGTCGTAGTGAGACTCATCTCAGCTCAAGCCAGGTTCCGTGCCCATTATCAGACTAGAACGCCTTCTTTCCAGGAAGATGAAGCCCCCCGGTCATGCACCTTTGGACCAGTACTGCGGCGTATCTCATTAGTAGAAGTCCGGCCGTTTGGCCAACCATGGCGCATGGCCGGCAGGCTTTCCAAGCGTTATTCCGCCTCTCCGGAGATCGGAATTTCCTCGTTCTTTTTAAGCTCTCCCGGGCGATTATACTTTCACTTCGCCGCGTTTAGCACCGGTTTAGTAAGTATCTGACGCGTTCTCGAGGCCTGACTAGCACAAGCACGCCGAGTGGCGAGGAATCTTATCTGTATACTAATCAGCGAGCGCTTTC
Source organism: Trichoderma brevicompactum (assembly GCA_003012085.1). NCBI lineage: Eukaryota > Fungi > Ascomycota > Sordariomycetes > Hypocreales > Hypocreaceae > Trichoderma > Trichoderma brevicompactum. The sequence goes on along the minus strand of PXNZ01000603.1, from coordinate 30,697 downwards.
CAAACAAGAAGATGTTCACTCACCTGGAGAGGTTAGTGCTCGTTGGCAGTGGCACGTCAGTTCGAAGCAGGCAGCGTGGCATCGAGGCCAATGCTTGGCGTCGTTCGGAGAACAAACGCCGACCTTTTCCAAGGATACACCACTTTGGGTGCCAAGGCTCCAGCCACACGCATTACAGGTATGACCTAATTTAACACCGTATGCCGTGTATTCATACTGCCTACTTGGTCAATACTCCGCAATGTCTCGTCTATTAAAATAGCTCGCTCTGTATACATGAAGCAGCTATCAGCCTACCAAGAGTGCGGCGGTACTATTGCACACCGACATGGCTGGTAAATGCGTGGCAGAAACCCACGGGCTTCGAGCCGACAATAGCTAGGTGTCGGAGATCCTGTTACCTGGTGCTACCTGATTCCAGTCGCATCAAGTTGCTCAAACCTATGGTAGTGCTTGGTGGCATTACTCAATACCCACTAGCATCGACGCTACTCGGTGGTGCGTTCATGCTAAGCCACTAATACGGAGTGCCATTTCTCTGAGGAGATGGAGTCTGCAAAGGGAACAATCGTTGATAGTTGGTTGACCGCCGGACGGTCCCCATGTTGCCACCAGCAAAATGATTATACGGAATACTCCGTGCGGGCTTGAACTGCAGTATCAGCTGAGATCGTCGTATGCGGCACGAACAAAGGCTCAAAAAAGAGGGCGGATACGTGGTCGAAGAGCGTTGGTGTAGGTGCCTTAGTACCCAGTTGAACTCTACCCGAGGTGGAAACATCATGAAGCAACAGCCACAACAACACGTGAAATCACGGGTTGAGGCTCGTTCAATACGAAGTGCTACTATAGTAGGTACCTACCTGGTAGGTATGCAGTACGAAGGTGAGGACTTAGGTTAGAGTAAGGTACTAAGGTACTAAGGTAGATGTCAGTATCACAGGTACCTCTCGCACCTTCCAAGTTGCCTTCATAGTAAGGAACCCTCGCAGAAGGAGCCACGTATGGCTTCCGTCGTTCTTTCCACGCGCAAATCTTGTGACTTTTACTCCAAAACACCATCCACTCGATCGCCCGCTAGCCTCCGTCTTACTGCTTGGGCTTCAGCTCTTCTTCTCCATCGTGACAAGTCCTCTCACCGCTCAGCGTCCTCTCCACACAGCGTCGCCTAGTAAACAAAGCATAAAAAAGCTTACTCTGTACGGAGTACACCGTCTAGAAATGCGGTGCGGGCGAATTATGGATACCCAACCCAAGGGCTTCAGAGTACGGTGAACAGCCTTATATTTTTAGCCAGCGACGACGCTCAACCAAAGTCCTCCAATGATGTCACGGAAGCTTCTCTCCGAAACTTCGACCGCCTGCGAGAGCCGCAGCTGCAGGCACAGTCGACAGCCCGCGTGTCGTTGGCGCAGGGCTGGCCGATATCTGGCTGGGGCCTCGACACCGCCAGATCTCTTGACCCTCGTGGCAGACGAATAGCGTGGCCGTATTGGTCTGTGACCTGCAGCTGGACTTGGACCCCTTCTCCAGCAGCATGAATGGCGATGGGCGTGACGACAGATCGATGTGCGAGCATCACGCCGACAAGTGACGCCGGTCCCGAGCACCTGGAGCCCAATGCGCAGCCACTTAGAGACGGCGAAGAAGAAGAGTGTTTCTCATGCGTCCTGGAAGCTCAGGGTCCAGAGAGGCCGCGATTGGCGCCCAAGCACACACTCTAATTCGCTGTCTCACACGTAGCACCTCGTACTACTCCATACCTGCCTACACGGACCTACCTATCTCAGAACCCCCCAACAAATCCCATCTTCAGGCTTGACTCGAAAAAGACCACCAAAGGCTTGGAGCGTAATAACTCAGAATAGCTCCCTTGTTCGGGCCGTGAGCATTGCAGGGTCACATTCCGGGTTGTCAAACGCTCAAGATTGCCTCCGAAGGGCCGGGATTTCATCGAAGTCTCGGGCGCACATTGCCCAGGAGCATCATAATACTATCGATCAATGAAGGACACCTGCAGCTCGCCATTTTCAGCTCCAAGCACTCCGCTGGATGCTACTCTGCAATTCAACTAGACGGGAAGCTACTGCCACTGCAAGTATTCCGCCCCCATTACCGAGGCTAATCGAGTTGTCATTTTTGACATCACAAGGCACAAGCGTGGGATCCATCTTGCAGTGGGACATCTCGTCGATGGAGTCGAATCCTCGTCGGTTCTTTGTTCGTGGCGCTGGATGCGCCTCTGCCGCCATGTTGCCTGAGTCATAGCGTGCACATGGGTGGTTGCCATATTCATTACGAGACATAAACCTTCACTCCAACTAGTACTAATCAAAACATCGTGGGCAGGGGAAAATGACTTTTTGAGGCCTTTTAGTCTCTCGCTTGTCTGCAGACTCGCCCGTGGAGGCCAACCGATGCCTGTGTGCAGTACAATTATGAAGCTCACTCAACTTTGTTTAAAGCCTCACCTTGGCAGCCGAAATTACAGACCCATTCCATCACTATGAGACGGAGAGGGAAAACCCTGATCATACTAAAGAAGCAGTCATCTGACAACATTCAATAACAGAAAGATCCGTACACTGGTCTTTTTCCCTTCCAACTCAATACTACCACACGGGCTACGTATTCCGTGCTCCCTCGGCTCTGAAACACGCTTTGTACCTGCTCGGCAATACGTGAGACGGTTTTGAATAGGTGGAAAAAAAGCATCCGTCTGAGCATGGAACCAAGACAAGCCGCCTCACGCCGGCCTTAACCGCCTTGAACTTGAAGAGAAGAGGGATGAAAAAAAAATTGCACCAAAAAGGGCCAACATTGCTCTTTTGGCATTTCCGTTGGTTCGCGCAACCGAAGCCTCTTTCGTATTGGTGTCTTGGACCCAAGTGGGCGCCACGGTAGACTTCGGCATCTTATGGAACAAATGGACCCCTTCCATGGCTTCGTTAGACAAGGGGGTCAGCAGCCACAATCCATCGGCCACGAGCGGCCTTCGGGTGTCGTCCGCTTTTTACTACGCTAGCGGTTGCAAGTCTGTGACTGGAGACATTGGACCCTAGATGCATCTCAGAGCAATTGTTCCACATATGGTGTTGTCGATCGTCGCTTCAGTATCGCCGACCAAAGGAACTCCACTTCGGCTTCTCGCGTATACAACATGGCTTTGTCTAGAGCCGAGAGCCTATTGCCATCCATCGGTACCTTTCCTTGGCAGTTGCTTAGCACATGGAAAGTACCCTTGGCTGGGCCAAGTGCTTTGCCACCCACCTACCCAATGTAACAACCCAGCTCAGGGTCTGAGCATCTTTTACTATCGTAAGCCGTGTTTGAGTTATTGAGCTAATCATCCATTTTTAGCACATGAGGCTCGAGAACACCACTAGCTGTGCCAGAATTGCGCATTGACTTGCATCTGCCGTCCGTGTGCTTCCGGTGTATGTTATATAATGAGAGGCGACCCCTCGTACGACCAAAGCGCCCGAGGCGTTCTTCAATAAAGAGAGGGAGGGGGTAGAAATCCTTAGAATTTCTATAACAAAATATACTACAGTTTATCAGCTTTGCATCGACTGTATAGTTTCTCACACAGGCAAGAAAGGCTATATTAGTGTCTGTGTTGAACTACTGGTGTAAAACACTGCATGCATAACGAGTCGTTAATGATACTACGGACAGAGAAAGTGTCCATATTCTTACATAGTTACCCCATCAAACACGAGATTGAAAGCCTCGGTGTTGTTGTTACTCGCGATAAGGAGGCAACCTGCTTGTTCCTGGAGCTAGTCATGGGGATCTGTCAGAAATTACACCACAGTGTTGGCGGATCTGTAGATCTCGGCTCTTGTCAGTTCTCTGCTGGATAGGGCTAGCTCTATGCCCCTGCATAAGGCAAATTTTGCAATGACCAACAGGCACATGGCTAGGCGTACCAGTAGGCGGCTTGATGTATCGTGGTGTATTTGAAGCTCAGCAGTCTAGCACACCTCTATTTATGTGGAATTTCAACTACCAACTAGTCAGCTTCTACGTGTGTTGGGTGCGAATGATACCAGCAATACAGCCAATGCCCAATGGGGGTCCTTCTAATCCCTATTACAGGTATATGGAAGCAAATAGTTGTGCTATGGCCATGAGGTGGCCCAGTGTCCTAAGTGTTTGTATAGATGGCAACAGTATGAGACCCATAGGGCTGGACGGTCCAACGAACCTTTGACTGGCCCAGACATGTCTAGGCTGCATGGTGTAAAATGAATAAGCACTTAATACATTGAAAAGAGCCGATTGGATGCTGTTTCTGTGTAATCTTGCCGTAGATGGACGCAAGTGACCAACCTAGGGCGCCACGGCAGTTTCACAGCCACTACGAAGAATCGCAGCTACGGAGGCATCCCGGCGTGTTCTCGTAAGCTTTAGGGAATAGGCGAGATTTCATTTCATCCAGCCTATCGGGTGGCGAGGGGATCAGTATCAGCCAGATATCCGATCAATCGGGGGCGTTGAGAAAACAACAGGGGGGGGTTGCGAGATAAGGGGTCGGCCCAGATGGCCCCCAGCACACCATAACGATGCGGCTGACGCCGGAGGGGCGGCAAGCGGTACCGATCGGTAGTGTCATGCATCGCGGCTCCTGAGTCCGGGGGAGTGGCAACTTGCAATGCTGCATATGATATGTTTCTAGTAGCTGAATTGGATGCTCGAATATGGGGTGTCTAGGGTAGCAGCTAAGCGAGCATAGGCAGATATATTTAGATGATGTCTTGTGCGTCTCCTTGTCTGGTGTTGTCATTTAGTGAATTGGTCAAACAATGCCATTTATGTTGGCCAACGAGCTGCTATATACTAATAGTTGATGACGTCTATGAAGATGATGGCGGTTGGTTTCTTTAGTGGGGATGGTGTTGTTGCCCCGATACGTAAAGATACGCTGCGGTCCAAACGCGGAAATTCAAATCACCAATAGGCTATGAAACACATGCGTCAACTTACTACCTGGCGTAATCATACGATTTGGCCTAAAGCGAGAATATTCCGAAGTTCTAGAAAAGCAACAGGGGTCCATTGACGTCAAAGAATGCGGCATGGAAGTCGGCCAGAAAAAATATGCTCAGCTCGTATGATCTTGGGCGCCAAGCCACTGCGGCAGCGGGATTACCGCCCTTCTGCAGGGCGGCAGGGGGCCTGTCAGCTGGCGATTTGGCTGGTGACTCAGCACGGCAGAAGCGTGTCGCACGGGCGAAACCGCCGCAGGGCCGCGCTTCACAGCGGCTCTCGTGCTGCCAAATGCCCTGAAGCACGAAGCGTCCTTGCCGCCGAGCCATGCCGCAGATGCCGCAGCCGCCGCTTTTGCTGGGCAGCAGAGAACATGCCGCCAGTTTCTTGCTTTACCTAAGCCGGGGGCCGCCGCCGCGCCGCAGCAGAGACTGATCGGAGCATGTAGGAAGAAAAGCAGCAGAGAGCAGCAAGAGAGAAGCAGAGCACAGGGCTTTCGTATCGCTTTGCGGCCCTGATAGTGCTGTTGTCATGATTCAAAAAAGGGACAATTCTAATTGGCTGTGCAAGTCGGAATTCAATTACAATTCCATCTGCTTTTTTTAGTTTTATTTGCATATCTGCTTGGCAGGGGAAAAGATAAACACTTTTGCGACTCCGTAACGGAGTCCCGGTAAGCATACGGGAATTTCTCGGTGGGGAATTCTCGGTTTCTGTGGCGGGGCGGTTCGGAAGGCGTCGATTTTTTTTTCTCTCGTGTGCTCATTGACATCATGCCGCTGGGCTAGGCGGACAATCGCTTGTCTGACCCAGCACTATATTTACAGGGCGCTCGCTTCTGCCATCGAGGTCTTTTTTTTTTTTGTTATCATCAGCATCACTGCAACACACACTCCAATAACTAATCAACTTGGAACTTCAAACAACAATCCTCTACTACGACAAACAAACAACCTCCTATCCTCAACTACCTACCCTTTCGAGAAGAGCAATAGTACACAGTACTCTAAAAAGCTAAAAAGCCCAGACTCGACCCATCCTCAGCTGCAACTCGCTACTGTAGGATCCACCCAAGCTTTTCTGACACCACCCCTCTCCATCTGAGCAGCTTTTCTGGGGAATCAATCTCGCCCGACTGCCCAGCTTTCTCACAATAAAAGCAACACCGACTGCCATCGTTTACCGCTCGAGCCGGCCTTATCCAATTATCTAGCTTTGCGCTCCGCATAGCCTATACGCGACCCTCTTAATTTCTATCGGCACTTCACCCGCCTATATCACCCCCGCTGCCCGAGCATTAGAGACTAGAGCTCTAGGGTCGAGATATATATTCAGACAGCTGAGCCATATCCCGCAACTGTAGCTCAGCTACCACCACAACCCACCACATAGACCCAAGCAACCCCCCCAACCGCAATCATGAAGGTTATGACCAAAGAAGAAGAGGCTGCCCACTACAGCGCCGTCGTCAGGGGCGGACTTGTGGGTGGTTCAATTGGCCTTGCCATCGGTGCCACTAGTGTCATCTACTGTTCAAGACGATACCCTTCTTTCCGTGGCCTGACGCTGCCCTTCAGAACCTTCCTCGTCACATCTACCGCTACCTTTGGTGCCATCGTGCAGGCTGACCGCGCTGGCGTGGCTTTCCAGAAGGCCAAAGACCCCATGAACAAGTACCGCGACGGCTCCCAACGTGCTCTAGAGGTCATCCGTGAGAACGAGACTGCATACGAGCGCTTCATGAGCTATGGACGTGAGCACCGCTACAGCATTGTCTGCGCCTCATGGCTCGCCAGTTTGGCGGTTGCCTTCGCCTTGGTCAGCCGCGCCCCCATGAGCACACCCCAGAAGATCGTGCAGGCTCGTGTCTACGCGCAGGGTCTGACTCTAGCCGTGCTCATCGTCTCAGCCGCCTTTGAGATGCACGATGCCAAGAACGCCAAGGGCCGCTGGGAGACCGTCATGGTCCTTGACCCCAACGACCCGGAGCACAAGCACCTCATTGAGAAGAGAATTCACAAGGAGGAGTACGAGGGACAGGATCTGTGGATGGGTAAGTTGAGCCTTTATATATATCCCCTCTTTCTACAGCGAATAGTTGGCTAACATGACTTGTTTTTAGACATGGTTGAGGCTGAGGAGAAGAGATTGGCTGCCCGCAAGGCTGAGCTTGAGCGCGAGCAGCAGATCGCCCAGTAAGCTGCCTGCTTGAATGCACTTCATTCTCCCGCAATTGGCAGCCATTAGCAGTGGGCGCCCGCTGAGGCTCTGCACTAGTGGTGCCATGGCATGCAACCTCTATCCGTCACATCCGGTTGCACAAACCGGCCCCCTCTACACAAGACACATAGACACTATTCACACATGTATCAACACATGCTCACACATATTCACACAGCAGAAGAAGATAAAAAAAAAAAGAACATCGAAATTATATACATATTCATTTATTGGGTATGAAGGAGGTAATGGATCCTTTTTTTATGGGCTTTTCATCTCGGATATAGAGAAAAACACACAAGACACACACTTATATAAGAACAACTATGGGAGGGATGGTGATGAGAGCATTGGAACTGTTTTAACTATTGTTTCTCTTTGTTTATAGCATTTGCATGATAAGGGCGTGTTTGATTCGTTCTGGCATTTTTTGGGTGGCTCAAAACGAACCGAAAATTGTATAGGATATTTTTGACTCTATATAGTACATATGTGTACACACACACACATACATTTCCTTGTTGTATAACAAATACAAATTGTTTTAATGGAATAACATTATGATCCAATCTTGATTTTACTACTGGTATCATAAAAAGCCTAAGCCTAAGCCTACTACTATACTACTACTAATACTGCTACTTATCTTCTGCTTTGACAACTTAAAACTACCAAATGCTGCTTGCTGCTGTACAATGAGAAAAAGAATAATCAACCGAATCGGCTTTTTCTATGCACACGAGGTAAAACGTAATAACAAAAGAGATGGCTAACAGGTATCCCAAAAAATGACCTTTTGTTCTTCTCTTCATAATCGTCTGAGGGGGGTTAACAAAAATATACCATCATCATACATCAATCGTGAAATGGCTGATTTGCGAGTAATACGCGTGAACCGCCAACTCCAGAACCATAACATCACCAAAGACGTCGCTGCCATCGAACCCGCCCACGACAAGCAGCCTGCTATCGTACAAGACCGTGCCGTGGTAACCCCGCCCGCTGGGAGGCAGGCCGTACGCCTTGCGTTTGTCCCATGTCATGGTGACCAGGTTGAGCAGCAGCACGTCGTTGCAGTATTCGTGGCCGTCGTGGCCGCCGATGACGAAGAGGTACGAGCCCACAATGGTGGCAGTGTGCGAGAGGCGGCGGAACGTGATGGGGATGTTGACGAGCTTCCAGATGTGCCTCTCCACATCGTAGATCCACACATCGTCGAAGCATTCGCCACCGTCCGATCCACCAAAGATGATGAGCTTGCTGCCGACCATGTTGGCCGTATGGTAGCCGCGAGCCTTTGGCCGGCGCTCCCTGGATCCCTGAGACGGCTTCTCGGCACTGGATATCAACCTCCACGACATCTTGCTCGTGTCACTGACGTCAAGTCTCCAGATGTCGTTGAGAGCACGCACGCCGTCGCCCCCGCCAAAGACGTAGATGCCATTCTTATACAGGCATGCCGTGTGGGCACGACGCTTCGAGGGGAGCTTGTCTCCCACGATGCGAGGCTTAGACCATCGAAAGTTGACCGTATCCAGGACGTAGACATCGTTGTAGTACGCCGGCCCATCGCCGCCTCCAAATACCACGAGCTTCTTCCCCACCGCCGTGCAGGTCATGGCCCTAAGGGGCATTGGGATATCTCCAACCATGTGCGGCACCGACCAGTAGAAGGAGTCGGCGTCGAGGACGTACATGGCATTGAAACACGTCTTTGCATCGCAGCCACCGAAAACATACACGTTGGATCCGATTAACGTCGTCGTATGAGCTCGGAGATTGGAGTGTGGTGACCCGGATACTGGCGCCTTCGACCAGTACATGCCAGACGCCGGAGCGGGAGGGACGTCTGGCCCATCGTCGGGTTTCGGCAATGGGGGGAAAGTGGTGTGTTTGCCGGACACCGGACGGGAGACGATGGTGCTTGATTGACGAGCTGACACCGCGGATGTTGCCCGTGACGACGCAGCTGGAGCAGCAGCTGCCGCAGCCTTCTGTTCTATGTCGCCATCGCGAGGGAGGGGAGGGAGGTCGGGGATGTTGTTGGAGGCGGTGGCCGATTTTCTCTGCCCCGGAGCTGTTGCTGGACGAGGGGGCGGGGGATGCGGATGCGAGGCTGAAATTGCCCGTTGGCGGATGGCCAATTCAGCGGTTGCTTTGCTGCCGCGTTGTTGATCGCCTGGGACGTTGCTCCTGGCTGCAGCAAGCTGGCCTGGCGTGTGGCTCCTGGGCAATGGTATTATTGGTTCTTCGTCCTCCACCGCTGGATATCGCCGCTCTTCTTCCTCGTACTCTTGCTCCCCATCCCTTCCGTCATCCTCCCCGACATCGTCATCGTCTTCATCGTCGTCCTCATCATCGAACATCAATGGTCTTCTGGTAGTAGAGGGCTCGACGAAAGTCCTTTGGGATTGCATGCCCTGCCTGGTGCTGAACGTCGATGTCTTGTCAGGAGATCGGGCCGCACTCGCGGAAGGGTGGCCCAGATCTTCCATTGTCTTGCCAACTGCTCCTCATTGCCCCTACCAGAGAGGAGCTATGGAGTTTCAGCAGCGCAATTCACGAAGGAGCGAGGTCTCACAGGGACGCGTGTAGGAGGAGCTTCACTCCTTTGAAGAGGAGAGAGGTTGAAGGTGGCCCAGGGAGGAGGGGTTTGGGTGGTGGGGTGGCATTGGCTACTGAATGCTAGCTGGAAGCTTCATTGCTCAGGCTATAGCGGTCTGGACGCTGAAGCGTCAGCCCCTGCTACCCCCAAGGCGAGGAGCTCTAGGCTTGGGTCTAGCGGATGCATCGCAACCCGCCGCTGTGACGTAGGGGCACTGCGAATATTGATTGCAAGTTTGATGGCGGCATCGCACATTACCAATGAACCAGCTTCTTGCTGGATGCCGCTATATATCGCATGCGTAAGCCTTTTGTTGGATTTGTTTGTTATTTTCTTGAATTCGCAAATTAATCTCCCCATTTGACGATTTTTCAGCAGAGTGTTGGAAATTTGACATTATGTGCCAACACACTGTATGCGCTGGCAAACAGCTTGTGGCTGCTAGTTTGAGCAGCCGACTCTAAAAATTCTCCCAACCACACTACTTCACTTATCAAGTAGAAATTTTGCAGCTCCACTGCATTTGTTCAACTTCCTTCACGGCATCGCTACGCGCAAGGTTGGCCCAATTGTAGTTTAGCCTTGCAATCTAAACCTGATAATCCACTCGAGGCAAAGGACTTGCATCTCATTTTCCCCTGCGCGTTGAACAAGGCCTTGAAAACTCACCTCCATTTATCATACCTGATAAAAAACTTTCACACTCCACAACCGAACTTTTCAGCTACAGAGTGCAAACAGACCAAGCGACTGCCATCTCAACCAAGGCATTCCACAACGTCATTGGCACAATATGGCTGTGGAATCCGATACTCCTATGGGCGGACAGCATCCAGATGCCGATTCACATTCTGAGGAGCGAGCTGCCAAGCGAATCAAGATTGACGACACAGCCTCTGCTCAGGAACATAGTGGCGAGAATGGTCAAGGTGCGCCTCATAATGCCCAGAACGGCAATCATATTGAGCCTTCGGACAACCAAACTCAGCCCATTTCTGAAGCCTCAAAGCCATCAGAGGAGAATGGTGAGCCCACAGATCGTGTAAAGGGTCTGGCTCCCATTAAGAAGGAGTGAGTGCTCCCTTCTTGATAACTCACGTAGGATCTCAGCTCAAGCAGTCTAGGTATCTCATCGACATGTCAGGAAATCAAGACGAGCGATCTGGCGTGGTGGATGATGATGCCGCTGAGGGTCGACGCTCAGATAGCCGAGACCAGTCGCGCAGAGATGGGGAAGATTCCAGATCTCAAGGAAAGAAGGGAAAGAAGAAGGCCAAGGGCCAGAATACGGACCGGACCTTTGGAAGATTCGACGACGCCATCCCCCTCTGCAACAGCAGAGCCTACTCTCCGGAATTCTCACCAAAGGAATGTCAGTATGGTGAGCGGTGCAAAATGTGCCATGATCTACGCAAATATCTGAACGAAGGTCGTCGCGAGGACGTGGATTCCCTCGGCGGAAAGTGTCCTGCATTCGGGGCATATGGATACTGTGCTTCGGGCTGGAAGTGCCGGTTTGTCAAGAGCCACATGGAAGAAATAGAGCATGCAGATGGTAAGAAGGAGCTGGTTTTGAGTGATAACCGACCGCCCAAGCCGGAGCCCAAGGAGGAGGCCAAAGCGGAAGAACCCACCGCTCCAGAATCATCCGAGGAAAAGGGGGCAACTTTCAACGACAGAGAAAAGGGCGAAGATGAATTGCGACCTGGCATCTACAATGTTGTCACCATGGGCCAGAAGATCCAGCTGAACCGCAAAAGGCTCGACTTTACCAAGGCGGACCAATACATCACCTGGCTAAACCACGAGGCTGGCCTCAGCCAAGACTTTCACCACCGCCGCAAGGATCAACCGGTAATGGAACTTGAAGACCTCCGGGCTCGGTTTACTGATCCACCATTCAAGCCATCCGAGAAACGTCGCCTGTACTTTGGCGCAGAGACTCCAACTCTCGCTCCTCTGACAACCCAGGGGAACCTTCCATTCCGACGACTGTGTGTAGAGCTCGGCTGTCAAGCCACCTACTCGGAAATGGCTCTGGGAATGCCGCTGCTCCAGGGTTCCAAGCCTGATTGGACGCTGATGCGCGCCCACAAGTCTGAGATCACGCCTCCCAAGATGAACCCGGGGGCCATCCCGCTATTCGACGACTACAATCATTCCCGCGATCTGAAATTTGGCGCTCAAATCTCGGGTAGCGCTCATTGGGTTGTCACCAAGGCCGCTGACGTCCTCAACCGCTTCTGTCCTCACCTCCGACTCATCGATCTCAACTGTGGCTGCCCGATTGACAAGGTCTTCAAGTCAGGCGCTGGATCTGCACTCTTGGATGCCAGCGGTAAGATGGAGCGCATGATCAGGGGCATGAACGCCGTGTCTGGCGAGATTCCCATCACTGCCAAGATCAGGACCGGAGTCCGCAAAGACCGCCCAACAGCCCCTCAAGTCATTAGCAAATTGGCCTTTGGAGCTCGCGAGCACCGAGAACGATTTGGTGCTCCCGGCTGCGCGGCACTCACTCTTCACGGCCGCAGCCGTGAGCAGCGGTATACCAAGACGGCAGACTGGGAATACATCGGCGAATGCGCTGCCCTCATCAAGTCCTACAACGACGAAAAGGCCGAGATCACCGATACGATTGCCGAGCCAGACGAGAGTACTCTGCCCAACGCCAAGGACGGCCGCATGTACTTCCTCGGCAACGGCGACTGCTACTCACACGTGGACTACTACGAGCACATTGAAAAGGCCCGCGTCGACACGGTCATGATTGGCCGCGGCGCCCTCATCAAGCCCTGGATCTTTGAGGAAATCGAAAAAGGCCAGTACCTCGACAAGTCCTCCACAGAACGCCTCGGCTACATTGAAAAGTTTGTCAGGTACGGCCTCGAGGCCTGGGGCTCGGACGAGCTGGGCATCGGCTTCACCAGGCGCTTCCTCCTCGAATACCTCAGCTTCGCGCACCGCTACGTGCCGATCGGCCTGCTGGAGCACTTGCCCCCGCGACTGAATGACCGGCCGCCGGCGTATAAGGGCAGGGATGAGATGGAGACGTTGATGGCGTCGGACAATTACAAAGACTGGATCAAGATAAGGTACGCATAGATCCCCAACCCCCCTCCTTTTCTCCTTGGGTTGTAAAGACTATACAAATGTAATGGCGAGATGAGCTAACGTGCTTTGACAGCGAGATGTTCCTCGGACCCGTCCATCCAGGCTTCCAGTTCCAGCCCAAGCACAAGTCGAACTCTTATGAAGCTGAAGGTTGATTGCAGGTGCCATCGACGAACAGAAACTACGATGTAGACGGAATTGTGTCATCTAGCACTGTGGATTCACGAGCAAACATGGCTTTGATAAAGTAATGGCTATTTATTCAGTTTATAAACCAAGGCAACTCAGGGTAACACACCACACGAATCACACGAGCTAATTATTTCGTTCCAAACTTCGTAAAGTAGATTTAAAAGCGTATTTAAAAACTGGTGATACAAATAAGAAAACACCCCGGCTTTTATACAAGAAGAAAATTGGAGGGTCTCATCCACACCTCCATCAAGTACATTGACACATTGAGGCTATATAGTAATAGCATGTACGTTCCCAAAATAAAAACTCAGCTCCCATAGTTTAATAATAACAGCGACAAAGGAAAAGGTTTGGGGAAAAAAAAGTACGCCAGCGGATAAAAAGAAAATGCTATGCCAGAGCATCAATTGCGTAGCCGTAACGGCCCAAATTCGTCATTACAGTGTGAAACTTCTTCAAGAGTAGAAGTGACTCCTTTGCATGCCATCTGCAGTGGCATACTCCTTCTTGCCCTCCTCGCTTGCTGATGAGCTGGTCAAAGAGTTGGTCCTGCTATCGGGGGCGGCCTTGAGCTTCTTGGGCTCAGAGTTGGGTCGTTTCAGGACCTCGAGATAGGTCGAGGGCAGATATCCCTGGCGGCCGTCACGGCTGCGGCAGTGCCACCACTCGCTGGCCTGACCAGCCGGGTCGTTCTTGCTCAAGACGGCAACAAGGTCTCCCTTGCGTCCCTCCAGCTCCATACCGTTGGGCTGCTGAGGAGCGAAGTCGAAACGGAGACGGCAGAACTCCAGCTTGGCGGGATCAACAGGCTTCTGTGCCTCTAGGGCCTGTTGCTGAAGACGCTTCTCTTCCTCTTCGGCGTTGGCTGCGATGCTCTTGATCACCTTGGACATGAGGTAAGGAAGGCCGAAGGCGGCGAGGAGGAAGAAGAGAAGAGGCTTTCGGCTGGCCTTGGGGGGTTGAGAAGATCCACCAGCGCCAGATCGGCCTTCAAATAGAGCGAAATCAGAAGGGGTGAGGGAAGCGGCGTCGGCGGGTAGAGGACGGCCGGTGAGCTTTGCTAGTAGAGTTCGGATCCAGCGAATCAGAGTGAAGATTCCGAGCAGAGATCCCAGGGTGTCACGCAGGTTGCCAAACTGCTCCGCGACTGAAATCATGGCTGCCAATGTTATTAGCACAGACCCCTACCGCAAAACCAAACCGGATGTTGAGAACCTACCAAAGAAGCTAGAGTGTGTGGCCATGTATGTGCTTTCGAGCATCTGCGCAAAGCCACCAAAGGCAGTGACGACGCCCTCGAGCATCTGAAAGGTTGCAGCCGTGCCGTTGCTGAAGCGGCCCGCCAGGCTATTCGGGTCGCCCATACCCATACCGCCGTACATGCCACCGCCGTACATACCGCCCATGCCTCCGTATCCGCCATACATGCCGCCACCGTATCCTCCATAAGCACCTCCGAAGCGCGAGTAAGGACTTGAGTAGGGGGATGAGTATGCACTGTTGTAGCCGCCATAGGGAGATGCTCCCATGGCTCCCATAGTCCCCATGGCGCCGACGCGGGTGTGCGCGGCGGCGTTCTGGTTGACGGAAGCGGCAAGCGACGCAGGGAGCTCTGGTATCGGTGGTGCGTCCATGGATGCAACGGATGAGGCAGGCGATAGAGGCGCTGATGATGCAGAGGTTGATGAGGGAGGGATGGCAACTAAGGAGAGAGAGAGAGGCTAGTTAGCATGTGAAGGTCACGAGCGAGTGAGCGCGCTCTGGGCAAATACAAAAGCAAAAGCAAAGAGCAATTCCGCGTTGGACTTACGTGAAGGTACAGAGGCGGCACCAGCTCGTTCCCAGGGCTTGGGTGGCGAAGCCATTATGGGGGATAAGAAATGAACAAGAAAAACAACCGGGGTATCACAGTATTATTGCCGCGGAGGAGCGCGTGCGAGCCTGCTTCGAATCTCGCTGTGTGTGTGTGTGTGGACAAGGAGCAAAAAAAGGGAACCAACGGGCTGGCTGGCGTTGCCGACGGTTTGTTTTTTTCAGCTGGGGCTGGGGCAGGCCCCAGGTACACAGAACGATAAGCGACAATAAGATGCCAGAATCGGGGGCAAAAAGGCGCGCAAGGTTCGGTCTATTAAACGCGTCGGGCTGACAGGTGCAATTCGGGCGCCTGAGATGGGCGATGGATGTGGAATTGGGAGATGAAGAAAAGAGCTGCGATAAGGTTCGGTGTTGATGGGGGGAGAGAGGGGAGATTGAATGGCTGGGCGGCTGGATGCAATCACAAGCCCCCGGCGGCTTGGTAATTAAATCGAGCCTGGAAATCCCGGGGCTCGCGTGGTTTCGCACAGGGTACGGCGAGAGTACCTGGAACGCCGTCTCTGCTGTCGTGGCGCATGGGGTACCAAAAGGTTTCTCCCTTGCGTTTTCCCACTGGGGCGGAGCTGGGGCTGACCTGCTGAAGGCGGCTCAGGCGGTTCTGGGGGACGGGAAAAGCGGGGCGCGCTGCTCTGTTTGCCTCGGCATTTCCATGACGACCAGCGGCCTCTGGGCTCTTTCTGGGCGACCGGGGCCTAAGATGAGAAGATGGGTGCCGTCCCCCTTCGCTAATTTGCTGGACGCGCTCACTGCACGTCGCCACTTGTAGCGGACGCAGCGCTGTAACGGACACTGAAGCGATGGCGCACAGCCATTGGCTCGGCTGAGCATCCAATGATGTACTCCCTAATACAGTCTCGTGCAGCCTTTTTTTTTTTTTTTTTTTTTCTTCCATCTTGTTGACATGAATGCTCGCGTCGTCATGTTTGCATCTGCATTGGATTTGTGAACATCCGGTCCAGACCTTCATATAGCCGCGGTCCGTTTAAGATGGGAGCGCGACCTGTGAGTGGGTGCGCACTGCATGAGCCGAGTCTCACGCATATATCCATGGCTATGCACATAATCATTAGCATGCACCCCGCGGCTCATCCTTTTTTATTCACTGCTTTTTGCGGTCTGCGGTGGAGCATTAGAATGACGATTGGCACGGCGTACCGTTTCGTAGTAGGCTAGCGGGAGCGGTACTCCGTACCTAGTACGAACATGTGCAAGAAATCCGACTGTGTGTGCGTGCACAAGTACGCACGTGCATTTAGGCATTATTCCTTTGCTAAAATAACCAAGGTAAAACGCGGAGCAGATGCTCCTTACTCAGCAATCTTATTTCCGGCAGTAAATCAAGCTTCAAACTACTTCCGTACATCATAGGTTTAGGTAACCTGCACTCGCAGATGCTGGATATTGTAAATTGAACCCGTGCCATTCCAGTAGTCAATTGGCTCCCTCGCTAGTTGTCCATGTAATAGGTAGATGGCTCGGAGTACGCGACAACTTGACAGCCTGTTTTTTTTTTGGTACGAAAAAAACTTGTAAGCTTGTACAAAGTAAGCTGCATCCCGTCACCCTGCATACGTTTTATTTACACAATTTCGCCACGGCGAATCAGAACTTCATGGCACCATCCCGGAAGCGTCCTCTCAGCCCCCCTGCTCTCATAGCCAATCCCTTCATCAAGAAGCGTAATCTGGCCTGGTCGCTCGAGCCTCCATCTTCCGAGGCTGCTCGCCTCCCCCAGACCGAACCTTGTGCCTCGCCGTTTCCTACTGATCGCGTCTCTGCTCGTGCCTCTGTATCTCCCCCGGCAGTGGCCGGCAGGCCCACCGCCGGCACTACCGCCGAGATCGAGTCCGGGGCCGTCCAGATATCCGACCATCTGGCTCGATTCTCGTCAATTCTGGCCTCTCGCCTTTGCCCGACATCGGCTCTCGTCCCTCGGCTATCCGTCGCAGACTATTCGCACCTGTACGAGCGCTGCGTGGGGAGCCCCAGCGGTGCGCATTTCGTGATCCATCAGCACGACCACCCCGTGGCCGGCACCCACTATGACCTCCGCCTTCAGATCAACGAGACCAGTAGCGTGAGCTGGGCCGTCATGTACGGGCCGCCGGGAGATGCCAACAGCAGCCGATTGAACCGCAATGCCACCGAGACTCGCATTCACTCCCTTTGGGCAAGTTCTTTCTTGCTTTGCCCTCTTTTCGAGCCTAACCGTATCCACCTTAGAATCACCTTATCGAGACAGCTTCCCCAGAAACGGGAACCCTCCTCATATGGGACACGGGCACCTACTCTGTCCTTGCACGCCGCAGCAAACACGCCCCTCCAGACGATCCCTCTTCACCGCCCGGCTCCCCTCATTCCTCTTCTTCCAGCTCCAATACAGCCTCGGCATCAGCCCAATCTCTTCTACACGCAGCCTTTCAGACCCGCAAGATCCGGCTGCGTCTCCATGGCACAAAGCTCCCCGACCCGTACGTCATCAATCTCCGTCTGACCAAGTCTGAAGACGCTGCAGGGCGATCCAGAAGCTCGAAAGATACACCGCAGACTAGGCGTCGCGGGAGGACGACGCAAGCACAACCCCCAGAACCAGAAAGCACTTCCTCCAGCAGCAGCGACGAGCACGATGAAGGCCATGATGTTTATAAAGAAGAGCCCGTTAGTGAACCCCAACTTCAAGCCAATGATGACGCACCCCCCTTGAGCAAACAGCAACACAACCAGGAAGAAGAAGAAGACGCGCAAGTGCGCCTCACAAACGCCTACCACGGAGCCTCAAACACCATCGGCAGCATATACCAGCGAAGATGGTACCTCTCCCTAGACCGCCGCGCATGCGGCTTCACAGAAAAGAAGCGCAACGGCCGCAGCGTGTGGGAGCCTCCCCCTCCTCCAACCCCGGGACCAGGACCCAACCGCTTCTCGTTCCCGTTTTACGTCCGTGGACCGCAGTTTGAGCAGAGCGTAGTGACGGGGAGACGGGGAGAGGATATCCTGCGAGACGAAGGCGTGATTACCTTTGTCCCTAGGAAGGGATGGACGCCTGTGATGAAATGAGCGTTTTGAAGAAGATGAACCCTGTCTTGCTTTGAAGCGCGTATCATGCACATGTACCCTTTACGTGCTTGATATCTGGTTCTAAATCCTTGGTAAATGGTGGTCAAGACATGAAGCCCATTTGTAAGCCCATCACAATTTGTTACGTCGGGATCCGAAGGGAGTGAGTATGAACAACAATGTTTAGTTCAGCCTGGAAGCCCATTGAGTCAATCAAATTCCCTTTATTTTACCAACTATAAAACAACTATTGCACTTTTTCGCCCAGCCCAACTCGGCCTGCTTCACCATAGGCTGGGCAAACCGCTCATGTCCAGGCAGGCCGCGAAAAAAAAAAAATCCCACTTAGTTACAAGCAGTAGCGTGATCCTATGCAAGCACAACTGCTGCCATATGATCAAAACATGTGACGCCAACCGCAAAACGCCTGTCCATGCCATTAACACTGGCACCTACCATCATCCTTCTATATAATCATTGCTTGATAACGTCTCTTTTCCTCCATCTTGCGACCATGACTGCTGCGCTACAGGAAGGAAGACAAGACAAACACGCAGAATATAAATCGCTCTACAAAACAAATCACGCACAAAAACACCAAAAAAAGATGGATAAAAAAGGGGGGAGACGAGAGAGGAGCTAGAGCACTATGCTGAATTCGATGAATTCGAAACAAGAGTTGGGGCGATCCTCCTCTTCTTGGGCTCTTTTGCATCCTCTTTCTCAGCTTCATCGGCGTCTCGCTTGATACCGGCACTGGTTCCAGGAGCCACTTTGGGTGTCTCTGGAGGCGTGGTCAAAGGCACGCCCGTCACCCTGCCTGAATTGGCAGCCGTGATTGATGGCACACTACCACTGATGAGAGGTGGGTTGCTCACGACACCAGAAGGCTGCGTAGCCACGGAAGACGTAGAATTTGACCTTGTGGGCGATGATGGGCGATGAGATGGACCTGCTGACGTGGAAGGAGGAGAGGGTGCTGTGAAAGAACTGGCCGAGTTACGAGACTGATGTTGTGGTCCGCTGGGAAACGGGGATGGGGAGGCAAAGGTTGACGTCGGAGTCGTCGTAGATGTGTTCTGGCTTGTAGAAACCGCCTTTGCACCAATTTCGCCCTTGTAAATCTCCCCGAGTTCACCAGCGGCAAAGGTCAGGGTGGAGCAGAACCCATCTGATGACGAGATTATAAGGGTGAGCCCATCGGTTGACCTGTGCAAATACGAGTTAGCTTTGTATTCATATCAAGAGGTTCCATTTGCGTACCAAGCAAGATCAGTAAAGGTTGCGCAGTGCAAATTGCTAACTACGCATATCGGAGTCTTCTGTTGCGTATCGTATAGCAGAACAGAATCCTGAGTGGCGACTGCGTACACCATCCGATAGGGGAGAGCAAAGGAGGGCTTGGGACCCGGC
The DNA here is from genome assembly GCA_003012085.1 of Trichoderma brevicompactum. Classification (NCBI taxonomy): domain Eukaryota; kingdom Fungi; phylum Ascomycota; class Sordariomycetes; order Hypocreales; family Hypocreaceae; genus Trichoderma; species Trichoderma brevicompactum. The sequence continues at coordinate 11,226 of PXNZ01000603.1, read as the reverse complement.
GTTGAGACATTTGTCTCAGCCGCCTTTGATGGGGCAGAACCCTCAGCAGCAGCAGTTGTAGCCACCGTGGGCAGCGGAGGAGGCTCCATGACTGATGGAGCTGCGGACGGCTTGGAAACTGGTTCTGGTAGGGCGGGGATGGTGTCTTCTGCGGAAGACGTATCAATGGTGACATGTTTGGTCACTGGCGGAGACTGGCGGAGGGTGTAGAAGATGGGAGAGCACTTGACCACAACAGAAGGCTTCTTGTGTCCGGGCAAATGGGCTATCGGAGGCTTGTTGATGCCGCCTCTGGTGTAAATATACACCGTGTTGATGACTTCGTAAGTTGGCTTTGAGTCTTTGTCCGTCTGATGTTGGTTCTGGTACTGTCCAGACGGCGTGAGTAAAAGACTCCCATCGGGAGTAAACGTGAGTCGTCGGAAGAAGGATGTGAGCGTCTCGTTCGCATAAAGACTTGCATTCTTCACTCCCAGGGCCCAGCTGGTGTTGAGAGCATGGTGGGGCTTTGGTGATGCCTCCATCGGCATGACGGCAGGAAGAGGCAGAGAGGGCGCTGGTGAAACCGAGCGGCGAGAGGAGAATGAAGACCGACGGCTGTGGCTGATTACGCTCGGCGGGTTCATGGGGAGAGGAGCTGAAGTTGGGGTGCTCGGGGCTGAGGGAGCTGGCGATCCCACAGACGTAGCAGAATCCACGGTGGACAGCTGAGCTCGGTGGCCGAACTCGGGCGGCGCAGGGCTGCTCGAGGAGATCCGCCGGGGTGGGAGATCGGCCTTGACATGGCTTGCCAGCCTTGGTAGCTTGTCGTCCTGGCTCAAGGTATACTGTCCGTCCTTTGTCTTGAGGGAGTAGATGTGGACGGATCGATCGGACGACTGGGTTGCGATGTACTCGTTCAAGGGGTCCCAAGTGACGCCTTGCACGTAGTGACTATGTTCGGCAATTTGCCTGACGAGGGTTCCTTTTGATCCCATCTTAGCTTCATGATGCATTTTTTGTAAAACAGCAGCCTTGTCAACACCCACCTGTACTTGCGTTGTAGATTCTGGCAATGTTATCCATGCTGCCAATTATGAAGTAGATGGCGTCGGGTGACCATGCCAGATCGTATATCTCAGCCCCGCTAGAGCGACACATGTGCTTGGCTCTCCACGACTCCTTATCATCTAGGCCTTCGGACCCGAAGTTGGTAGCTGGGATCTCGCTGGGAACCCATAAGATGACGTTGCCGTCATCGCCGGCCGAGGCAAGGGTTTCTCCTGCGTTTGACAACCATTGTCAGCCCACCGAGATGAATACAGATATCATGGCCAAGGCTTACCTTTCGGGGCCCATCGGACGACGTTGACTGCTTGGTTGTGCTTGGAGAGCGTCGACAGATACTCGACCTTGCGTTCGGGGCCGTCGGCTTCGACTTTCCACACTCTAACATGGTTGTCACCACCAGCCGTTGCTAGACGGCCTTTGCCGTTGGGCTCAAAGTGAGCAGAGTAGATTGGGGCATTCTGATCGTGCCAATTGATGATGAGCGGCGAGGCTTTCATCTTGACGCTTGCGTGTTAGGGCGGCTGTTCGACAAGCGGCATGAGGAACCAGCGGGTTGCGTTGGAGGGCGGAAAGATGATGGTCGTTTGAGTAGCTCCGTCGATAAGATAGCTAGACAAAACTGCGAATAGGAGGGATTGGCTAGGTGTTTCGATGAGAAAGGCTCGGTCTGGCCGGCAGCAGATGGAAAACGCGTGAGGGACTCGAGCGACAGAAGCTGGTGGTAGCCAAAGTTAAAAAAAAAGAGAGAGATGGGAGGAGAGGTTCGACCGCGACAAAGAAGCTGCTCCAGCTGTGCTTGGCCATGGGAAATATTATTATGGCTCCAAGTGGCATGCACTAGGGACGTTGTAAGGATAGCCGGCTGAAATCGAGGGGCGCCCACAGCGTGATCAGCACACGCTGGGTCGCCTGAGGACGGGACTGGAGGCTAAGGCTAGTGGGTAATAGCGGCTTGTAGGCTTAGAATCTTGGGGGCTGGGCGCTGCTGTTCTCCTTCCGCTTTATCAAGCAGCGGCAGCAGCAGGGCCTGATCCGGCTTACAGGCACCGTAGCGCCCTGTTTTCCGCTTGCCCTGCAGCAGCCTTGTAGCGCACCAGGACCAATGCCGTGCACGCACTGAGCGTCAATCAATACCTGTAAGGCAGCCCTGGGCGAGGGAAAACCTCTAAAACGAAATGCACGCAACCAATTCCTCCTCTTGTCCCTCTCGCCATTGGCCCGCCGTGGAGGATGCGAGACGATTTTCGCTCTTGATTGCATACATGGAGCCTCGACGCCCTGCATGACACCGCAGAAATCCTGTCGCTGGGGATGCAGGGCTGCAATCACCCGGACAAACAGAATTACGCGATTGGCACTCGGCTGACTTGGCAGAGGCGCTGGATCACACCAGGCATTGGGCCTTGAGATGCGCTTTTTCCAATGCAACATAATGCAGCACAAGGTTGTCAGCCATGCCCTGCAGAGCCAGGGCGGGTTGTGATTGGCAAAGTTACACTTGGCTTTTCTTCCTTTTTTTTTTTTGTTTGCCACGAAGTACAGTATTCTCTATTTTCCTTGGCTGACTGCATAACTGATACTTACCTATTCCCCCTCTTCTTATTACCTTGGTCCTAATGCTTTCTTCCCGCCCCGCTCATCGGGCGTGGTTTCGACTGCTGAGAATCGGTGATCATTCTACTATTATCAAATACTTATAAATGGATCACTACCGATACTCCGTATTAGCTAATAGCTCTCTCCTTTCTGTGGTTATCATTACTGCATCACTCCCTACCTGTATCAAATGGCTGAACCTCCTGCCACGTCTGTAATGAGAACCCAATCTACTTACCGGCTTCCTGAGCGTGTAAAGCCACCGTGAACATTCCGGATGCAGGGTATCAAATATCCTTCAAGTGAGAAAGGTCGCTGTGGTCTCAAGTTGCTGCCTCGATACGGCTTCGTTGCTGCAGATTCGCAGACCAGAGGCAATACACTGCTGCATCTGCACAACTCGCATCTGGTTGAGTGCCTACTATATTCGCGCATATACGCGAAGCGATGGTAGTTGAGACGACATCTACTCCCCTTTCTCTTGTCATTATGCTCGTTTCAATGCTGCCGGCATCTTATATGCTGTCGGACCATTTGACAGCCGTGCAGGCATGGATCAGCCCCCACTTGCGCGACTCGCGGAGCTCTCTTTCGAGATAAAGGCACGGCAGATCTGTCTCTCGCTGCGCGATGGTTCTATTCGGTCAGGTGAGGGTCCTGGAAAGGAGTGCTGCTGCTTTTGCCTGAAAGCGAGAAAGACGGCAACATTCACCCTTCGCCAAAGTACCTGTGAATAAAGGCTGCCTGGGTGGTCAGGCAACGAGCCAATAAAGGGCAACCAGCGCCTCGTGCTCCGATAAGGCGTCTGATGTATCTGCCAATGCACTGAATGCCATGCGTGCACGTAGGGGAGCTTTGCACTAGCAGGTGGTCAGATAATATACAGACAAGGCATCTATCACAGCTGCCTACTGGTCAACCTTAGTAATACTGCATACAATAGTCATGCATATCTATTGACGCAGTTACACCTTTTGGCTGGATCTGCTCCCATTCCCGCCTCTTCGGTCGAGCGCGCAGCAGCCAGTGTAAGTCAAACCAGACCAAGTGACACCTGGCGATACGCGATACGCGAGGCCGCGCCAAAAAGCAATCAACCTCCTGAGCGGTGATGAGATAATAGGATGGAGCCCGGTGAGTCACTTCACGGACAGACGAATTAGGAAGCCTCCGAGGTGCATGCAGTTATATTACATGTAGCTAGACCTCCCGCTAGAAGCGAGTGTGTGTGCTGTTATCTTGGATTTCTTATTCATACTTGCAAGGCGTCTATTTGCACTTCAATCATCTGAGGTGGAAAAAAACAAAAAAAGCCTGCGAATATTCTTGCGACACTCGTAATGGATGGAGTTATTAGTCCTTGTTCAACATGCCTTGGCATGACCAACTCAGCGCGGATATACGAGGGTACCGCACCCAGGACATCTCCAAGCCAGCCGGGTGACTTTTCGGCGTGTCCCTGAATGCGAGCCAAGGGCTAGAACTAACGACCGCCTCTTCTGGAGTGGGTGGGTTCCAGGATGCGGCAGCTGCTAAGGCGGGATGCGGCGGCTGCGGGACAGACAGAGCGACCACCAGGGACTGCATCTTAGTTGGACGTGATACCGCACCTTAGTGCTGAGTTGATGAAGCGTGTTGGATGAGAGGTGCCAACCTACTGTTGCATATAAACGACTCGTGATCTTGGGATTGCAGGAGAGGCATTATTACTAAAAGGATGAGAGAGCGGTGTCATTTGACTTTGCTGCTGTAGTAAGAACAAACTCTGATGAGACTAATAAGCACTCAGATCCAGCACAACTGCCCGTGCCTAGCGTTGTCTCGAAACTCGGAGACTCCAGGACAAAAGCAAGTGTCACAGCGGTCTTGGATCTGGTGGCGATCGACGGAGAGCACCATCCATGGAAGCGCCGATGTAGGTACCGACTATATGAAACGGACAAGGCCTCTGTCGGTGGCGCTTCTTGTTGTTGTTTGCGAGACAAGGCTATAGTAGGTAGTATTGGAGCGTTGGAAATCGCAATACTACTGTACTCCGTACATACTGGTTCATTAGCAGTTCCCCGCAACAGCTCAATGGCGTGGGACAGCGACTGCCTAGTAAAAGTACCCATGGAGGCGGCATCGAGCCAATCAGCGGAACTGCGGATGGCGTTGTGCAAGGTCTTTTTGAACCGAGACTTTGTAGTCCGAACGGGGGTCTAATATCAATCCGAGTGCCGGGGATCTCTCTTCTCGCGCGATAAGCAAAAGGGATGTACATAGTTCAAAAGTATGTAGTACAGGCGCGAGTACGACGAGTACACTGTCCCAGCTCGGGGTATTGCAATGTCTCTGGCCGTAATGATCCCGATGCCTAATCTCCATCAATTAATCTTGATGCCTTCCCAGGCACCAGAATGGAAGCTGCGGGTTCTCTGCCACCAAAGCATGAGCTAACGTCAATTTACTCGCTGCCTTGTAGCCTCCGGAGAAAAAAAAGTGGTCGCCCAAGGCTCAGGCACATGCTAGCGGTCCTCTCAACGTGCTGCTTTTGGAAATCGCAGGTACCTTTAGCGACTCTGCTAGCCTGGGCCATGGTGATCCTCTTTCTTCCAAGGCACCGCCCGGTGACTCCAACAACCCATCAAAAGTGCGAGTCGCCTTTCTGAGTCTGTACAAGCGGCGCGACCCTTGCCCGAGCTACTATCTCTGTACGGGCATCGACTCCGTTTGCCGCCAAACCGCATCCTCAAAATCGCCTCCTCGATCCAGCGAGCCAACAGCAATGTTCTGTGCTGCACCCCCTCCCCCGGTAGAACGGCTCCAACATACTTGTACGGAACACGGCTGCCTCTACGCTTGCGATGCGCTATGCGGCCGGGGTATCCTGGGAGCTGCAGCTTGCGGTTTTGAACTCAGGCCAGCTCGGGGAGGGAGGTTGCATTTTGTGGATTCTGTGGATAGCTTGAAGCGCGGGATGGCGCTCCTGCGATAAACCGCTTGGCCGTCTCCCGTGACGCCGGCCGAATTGATAACTACAGCACATCTTTCGTCAGCCGGTCGCGTTCTGCTTTTCTTTTGTTCATCGCTCTCGCTTTGCTGCTGGGCTTTGTCGTCGTCGTCTCCCTCCCCCTCCATAGAGAGAGGAGCGCTTCTTTGCCTCGTTACGAATTGTGTAATTCCGCCTGCGTGCTGATACCACCATTGGCATCATCTGTCGATTAGCTTCCGTAGATCGCAACAACGACACTTTGAGCTCCCACCGGCGCGCCGGCGAGCGTTTCTCGCCGTGATGCAGCATCAGCAGGTGCTCGGCGTCGTCGCCAGCCCGGCAGACGAGTATGGCTATTTAGTGCTGCCGCTCTCCATCGCCGGCTTGGCAATTGTCGGACTCTCTTCTCTGCCGGCTGTCGTTGCTCTTCTCTCCCAGATTCGCAATCGCACGCCAAAGGACAACTTTTACCAAGACATTGATGGAACTAGTACGCCTGAAGCCGTTGCTTCCTTTTCCAACAGGTGGCCCAAAGTTGCTATTCTCCTCCTGTCTCTGGCAAGCTTTGGTACATCTGTTGCCCTCTCCGTCTTATCCACCCTTCGCTCGGGCAATGATGATCTATTCATACCCAACTGGCTGATTACTGCCGCTCTTGTAAGTTTAATCACATCTTGTACCTCTGACCGGCGCAATTGGTTCGAGCCTCTCAGCTAACGGGCCATGTGTGTTTTTACAGGCTGCCATTGTGCTACAGGCCACTTGTATCTCTGCTCACCGGTCCCCTGTTAAAGTCCATGATCTCGGCCTTTGGACATTCGGCTCGTCATTGATAGGCATGCTAGTTATTATCCTCCAGTCTCGCCATGCTTTCCGGCTGGGAGCTACCAATAACGACCCCATCTTCATCCTTCGGCTCGTCAGCTTGGCAACCACCATTCTGTTGCTGTTTGCTAGCGTTTCAATCCCTCGACGGCCGGATATTTTCCACAAGGACAAGCCGGTGGACGCGCAGTTCACCAGCTCTGCCCTTAGCCGATACACGTGGTCTTGGGGGCAGCCCCTGGTAGCTCTGGCCACTGAAAAGGGCGATTTGGACGAAAAGGATATTCCGGGACCAGATCACAACTTCAGAGCCCGCGATCTAGTTGAGGCTTGGCACAAATTCAAGTTCGAGGGCCCGCTCCTGAAGAATCTTCTTCGTGCCTACCTACCCCGATTTATCCTTCAATGGACCGTCACTATTGCCCGATCCTTTGTTGGCCTTGGGCCGTTTTGGGCCATGTTGCGTGTGATTGAGCTCTTAGAACGGCGCTCTCCCACAGGCGAACGACCAATGGCTCAGATTTTGGCATATATTGTTTCCCTTGCCGTTTTCTCTTTATGTGGGCAGGTATGTATACCGCTTTTTATTTGCCTTTTTTTTTCTTTCTCTTCTTCTCTCTGTGTTGAATTCATATCATCGGAAATGCAAACTGACGAATTGTATTCAGTGGATGCAAGGATGGGTCAATTGGTATTCAATGTACAAGACGTCCATCCCGCTGCGAGGCCAGCTTTCGGCTCTCATTTTCGAAAAGTCCCTCAGACGCAAGAACGTCAAGATGGCAGAGAAAGAAACGCCAAAGGTAGACGGGGAGAACGCCGAAAGCGAAGGCGATGCAAAGAAACCTGAGGAAGACACTGTTTTGAAGTCCCGCCAGGCCATTGTGAATCTCGTTGGTGTCGATGTTCGGCACGTATCCAACCTTGCAGCCTTTCAGTTTTTCATCATTAGCAGCTTGACAAATCTTTTTGTTTACTGCGGCTTTCTCCTGAATTTGATTGGGTTCCTGCCTTTTGCTGCCGGTATCGTGGCATGGGCCCTCGTTTTGCCAATCAACACCTATGCCACCAAGATTTACATGAAGTATCAGGCCAAACTCATGAAGGACCGTGATGCCAAGCTTGCCATTGTCAATGAGGCCCTGCTAGGTATTCGTCAGATCAAATTCTCTGCCCTGGAGAATCAGTGGGAGAATCGTATCAAAGAAATGAGAGAGCAGGAACTGACGACTTTGAAGAGGACCTTTATGGCCGACTCTGTCCTGTTTGCGTGCTGGGTTATTAGCCCGATTTTCCTTGCGGCTGCCTCGCTAACTGTCTACTCCATCATGCACGGCAACTTGACTCCGTCAATCGCATTTGTCAGTATCAGTATCTTCAAGAGCTTGGAAGTCACCCTCTCGGCCCTCCCAGAACTTCTCACCACCTCTGTGGATACGCTTGTTTCAGTCAAGCGAATTGACACGTACCTCAGCGGCCCTGAAATGAAGAGAGTCCTGTCTGATGGCCCGGATGTTGCTTTCGACAATGCTACCGTTTCCTGGCCTGTCGATGTTGAGACTCCAGAGGAAGAGCGCTTCATTCTCAAGAATATTAACCTATCGTTCCCTGCCGGTGAGCTGTCTGTCATATCCGGTAAAACAGGAACGGGAAAGAGTCTTCTGCTCTCTGCCATACTTGGTGAGGTTGATCTTCTCGAAGGTGGCATCTACGCACCCTCCACCACACCACCACACGAACGTAATGATCACAAGGCCCATCCCGGAAATTGGATTCTTCCCGGCTCTGTTGCATATGTGGCGCAGACTCCTTGGCTTGAGAGTGCTTCTTTCCGTGATAACATTCTGTTCGGCCTCCCGTACGTTGAATCCCGGTACCAGAAAGTGATCGAAGTTTGCGCACTGAAGAAGGATCTCGAAATCTTGCCCGATGGTGACAAGACAGAACTTGGAGCAAATGGAATCAATTTGAGCGGCGGCCAGAAATGGAGAGTGACTTTGGCTCGAGCCATTTACTCGCGTGCCGAGATTTTGGTCATGGATGATATTTTTAGCGCCGTCGATGCCCATGTTGGTCGTCACATTTTCGAAAAGTGCATTAGCGGTCAACTCTGTGAAGGGCGAACTCGGATCTTGGTCACCCACCACGTGGCGCTGGTACAGGCCAAGGCCAAATATTTGGTTGAGCTTGGTGAAGGCACCGTGATAGCCGCTGGCCTGACATCTGAGCTTGCTGAGGACGGTACTCTCGAAAGAATCAAGACGAGTGAACAAGCTCCTGAAGAAATTCAACAGGAAGAAGCAGCTGCCGAGTCTTCAACAGCTGTCAACTCTGAGGAAGCGTCTGTTGCCGGCGCTGAAGGAAATTCAAGCGAAAGCACTACGGAAGTAGAATCAGCCAAAGACAAGAACGCCAAGGACTTCATTGAAAAAGAGACTCGTGACAAGGGACAAGTTAAGAGCCGAATCTATATGAGCTACTTGAATCACAGCGGTGGATGGGTATTCTGGATCGTTCTCGCTATTCTTTTCTCCAGCTTCGAGGCGGGCAACCTGGCTCGAAATTGGTGGGTGAAAATCTGGACCGGAGAAAGCGATGGTCAAGTTGAAGGAATGCACGCGTTTGAGGCAGAGCAGAAGCATGGCTTCGCTTATGGCCTCTCTTTCCAGCACGGCCCTTTCCATGTTGCCTCTAGCCTACTTAGCACCCAATCGACCGACCACAATCTGACCTATTACTTGTCAATCTATGTCGCGCTGTCAGGCGCCAGCGGTTTGGTAGGAACGTTGCGCTTTATTTGGTCCTTCATCATGAGCATCAAGGCCAGTAGGACCTTGTTCAACCAAATCCTCTTCACAGTCCTCCGAACGCCGCTGCGATGGCTCGACACAGTCCCTGTCGGCCGAATTCTGAACCGACTTACGTCTGATTTCGATATCATTGACAACCGTATCAACATGGATTTCGGCATGTTGCTTTGGCGCGCCCTGGGCCTCCTGGGTGTCTGTGTTGCTGCTGCCCTTGTATCGCCTTATATCCTCCCCATGGCGTTCGTCTTGGTCATCTTTGCGACGATAGTTGCCAAGAAATACATGGCCGGCGCCAGGCCAATGAAGAGGCTTGAAAGTACCTCGAAGTCACCCGTCTTTGAGCAATTCAATGCGACCTTGTCTGGTGTAGCTACCCTTCGAGCATATCAGAAGACACAAGTGTATGTGGACCGTATGCACTCTCATCTCGATGCTTGGGATTCCGTGAGCATCTACGGCAGTCTGTTCAACCGGTGGATGAGCTTCCGCATGGCCCTGATCGGCACTGCTTTCAGCGCCATCGTTGGTATCGTCGTTGCTTTGTCCCCTTACATTGATGCCTCCATGGCCGGATTCACTTTGGCGTTTGCTGTCGACTTTTCCGGAAACATCCTCATGACCCTTTGGAGTTATACCAACTTGGAGCTCGATATGAATGCTACTGAGCGTGTTATTGAATATGCGGACCTCAAGACTGAGCCGTTGGATGGGGAGAAGGCTCCTGCAGCCTGGCCTGCGTCGGGAGATATTGAGGTCAAGGACCTTGTTGTTGGCTATGCTGAAGATCTCCCTGCCGTCTTGAAGGGAGTTTCATTCAATGTTAAGAACAACGAGAGAGTCGGTGTTATTGGCCGTACCGGTGCTGGAAAGTCCTCACTTACTCTGGCCCTCTTCCGCTTCCTGGAGGCTCGCTCTGGTACCGTCTCAATCGATGGGCTGGACATCTCCAAGATTGACCTTCATAGCCTGCGTTCCCGCTTGGCCATTATTCCTCAGGTAAGAACTACGTTTACCATTAGCCGTCAAACTTGGAGAGCCTTATTTTGCTAATGGTGAATTTCCTTAGGATCCTGTCTTGTTTTCTGGCACTATTAGGAGCAACCTTGACCCCTTCAACGAGCGTACTGACGAAGAGCTCCGCGAGTCGCTTCATCGCGTCCACTTGGTCGACTCTCAACCAGCCACACCTGCCAATGAGCCCGCCTCTGCCGCCGTCTCGACTGCCTCTCCGGTCAACGCCAACATCTTCCGAGACCTCTCAAGCGGCATCGCTGAGTCGGGCGGTAACCTATCTCAGGGTCAGCGCCAGCTCCTCTGTATGGCCCGCGCCATTGTCTCACGGCCCAAGATCATGGTGCTCGACGAGGCCACCTCGGCTGTGGACATGGCAACCGACACACTCATCCAGCGCAGCATCCGGGAGGAGTTTACAGACAGCACGCTCATCGTGATTGCGCACCGCCTCAGCACGATTGCGGACTTTGACCGCATCCTCGTCCTCAGCGAGGGTGCCGTGGCGGAATTCGGCACGCCAAAGGAGTTGTGGGAGAAGGAGGGTGGTGTCTTTAGGGATATGTGCGAGAGCAGTGGCGAAAAGGACAAGCTGCGGGAAACGATTTTGGGAAAATAAAGGATGTGGAATGCCCAAGATGGAGGGAATTTGAGCAAAAAGAGTTTTTTTTTACAAAAGGGGCATAGAAAAGGTTGAAATTTTTTAATGTTTTCATGTTTTTTCATCTTTTCTTCGAACGATTTGTGTTATGATACTTTGTTACATGTCGCAATCACAGTGAATCCAAGTATGCTTGAACTATCATGATCTCGTGTCTCATTGTTGCAACTATCTGAGCAGATACGCATTAATTTCGTAAAAAAAAAAAACAATCAACAAAAGCTACGTTAAGAAGAAAGAGAACAAGGATCAGCCCTCCCCTCATGCCATGATACAGCATGCATAGAACAATCTGGATA
>PXNZ01000602.1:0-49963 GCA_003012085.1 Trichoderma brevicompactum | reverse complement strand
TCTACCTTGTGTGTTTGAGTCATGGTTATCTTACGGTTTACCGGGGGAGAGAGAGGAGGAGGAGGGGTGGAGGGGGATCAGTTTCGCCCGCGTCATCAACTTCACTTTTCGTATTAATCAACATACCCGGCATTTGTGGGCGGGAAATTCCCGAAGCCCCATGATTCTAGTGGACGGATATCGCCGTGCAAATGCCATTCTACTACACACGACTTACAAACATACCTTACGAGACATGACATAGTCTCTTTGTTTTTTCCTGGCACGTCTATGTCCCATTCTTTCCACCACTTCTACCGACTTGGTTCACATTTTTTTGAGGAAAAAAGGGGCGTTTTCCCTTGGTTACGGAGTTTGTTTATACAATCGAGTAATAAATCATTTGTTCTTTATTTTCAATACATATGCTGCTGAGGCGCCATGTTATAATCTGCTAGTAAACATGCTAATCTCCCATAACCATGAGTTCCATGCAAGTGTATCCAATGACAGCAATGCTCTTCGCAATCCCAATGTACAAAGGCTGTTCATACTCTAACCAGGCACGATGATGGCTCGTTCCCCCTCCCCTTCTACAAGGACGACGCTGCCAGCGTGTTGACAGTGGGGGGGAGCGAAGACCTCTTATTCTCTCGGCCCTCATCCCCGCTGTCGCCGGGCGACTCTTCCTCCATTGCTGCGCTGCCCTGGATTCGTCGCTTCGCCTCCTTCTTATCTGCTTCTGTAATGTCCTGCTCGTTCTTACGCATGTCTGGAGTCCATTGTAATTGATTGGGCGAGTGTCCAATCGACATGCCTACTCGGATCTGTCATCAAACACAAAAGATGGTAAGTAACATGTTCCTCCCGTCATGTCTGAGATGCAAGAAATCAAAAAAAAAAAAAAAAATACTTACCAAGGTTTCGAGGGCTCCGTTGGAGTTGTCCACCAGGTCATCGTCGAATCGCATCTTGCCAGCCTCAAACAGCAGCAGCACTGTGCTGCCGCCAAATTTAAAGTAGCCGAGCTCCTCGGCGCGATGAACGCGCTCGCCTGCATTGCGTGTAATCACCGTGCTACCCACCATCATGGCTCCGACGCAAATGACCATTACCCGCCCGTGGACTTCGCTGTCGATGGGCACAAGAACTCTCACGTTTTCGCCGTACACGTCCAATGCCGAGCGAATCGCCATCGGGTTGACAGTGTAGTATTCGCCAGCAATGGTGATGGGCTTGCCCATGACACCATCCACCGGAATGTGGAATCTGTGATAGTCCTGAGGGGCCAGTCGGAAGATGCCCAGAGCGCCGTTCTCGTACCGCGAGACATCGTCCGGATAAGCATCTCCAAGAAGCCTCTTCATGTTAAATTCGCGGCCCTTGACCCAAATCTTGGTCGCCTGTGTGATTTGGTTGAAGACCACACTTCGGCAATCCGCCGGCGAGACAATGATGCGAGGGTTGTCGGGCGCCGAGCAGGGTCTGGACCCAGGCTTGAGCGCACGATAAAAGAATTCGTTGAAATTCTTAAACTCCTCAATTGGCAGCAGGACCTCTGACATGTCCAGTCGATGAAAGTCGATAAACTTTTCAATCTCGTCTCGCGAAGCAGGGTCGTCGAATTTCTTGCCCTGTTTGATACTCAAATTCTTCAACATTCGTCGAACTATTTTGTTTTTTTCCCTTGCGTCAGTCAAATTCTCAAAGTCTTCATACAAAGCAGTCACTTACTCCGCTTGTTCTCCATCTCTCGCGATTTCAGCCCCTTGTAGAGGAGCCGAATACCCAACCGCACATAGACACTCATCTTCTCTTCGTTAATCTGTCCTGTAAGGCGGTCCTGGACGAGAATATTTGCCGAATTGGCTCCGAGTTTATAACCGCCATAAGAGATTTTGGTGATTACCTTGGAGTACCATTTTCTCTGAGCTTGACTGGCCGTGACAAATCCGCCTACGAGGACTGTGTTGACCTGACGCCAATCCTGGCTGGCGCAAGTCGCAATGTGCGTAATTATATCACCGTCACTGCGCTTGTTGAGGCGAGGCTGATGGCAGATGGGACACTCTCGAATCTCAACCACGTGTTCTTCCTTTGTGTCTTCTCTGTCGAAATATCCCTCCTCTCCCTCATCGTTGGGTGTGTTGATCTCGGGGATGGGCATCGTTGCCACTGGTGGCGGCTCGACCATAATCTGAGGTGTCGAGTTTCCTGAGCCCTCAGAGCTTGGCTGTCCGCTCGAGTCCCCAGACCTGCCAGAGAGGGAGAGGCTCTTGACATCCAAAATGGGAGTCTTGGATCCAGATCGACTCTTAGCCTGCAGCTGATCCTCCAGGCATAAAACGGCTTCGTCAAAAGTCAGCTCCCACGAGTCCTCGTTATCGGCAGCCTTGTGAGGGAAGCGTTGGAAGAAGCTGTCAATTGTAGAATCCTTCAACGTGGAACCGAGGGTATCGAGCATCGTGCTCAGCTCGATCCTGCTGATGAGGCCACTTTCGTCTGTATCGTACTGCTTCAACAGCGCTCGCCAGAACTGCTGGCGGAGGGCCGGGTACGGCACGTACTTGGCCCGAAGGAAGATGACCGGGTTGTGCTTGCTTTCCCACTTGTCCAGATTCTTCATCTTCAATGGCAGAGCGTACTCTGCAAGGTCGGGATCGTCCGTCTCCAACACCGGCTCAGGTGTGTCAACGCCAGTGCTAGCAAGAGCGTCCGCAGGAGCTAATGACGTACTGCTGGATTGAGGGGCAGTTCCATCGCCGGCCACTGAGAGCGAAGAGGCGCCGTTTGAAGGAGTAGACTTGGGGGCCTGCGACCGCATCATCTTGCTCAGGCTTTGTGTCGACGAGGAACGAGACACTCCCAGCCTTTGGAGACGAGATTTTGCGACAACTGGGGCCGGCACCGGCTCTGGCTCAGGAGATCGGACCTCGTACAATCCCGTTTCTGGGTTTGCCTGAGGCGCCTTTTCTATGAGAGCCTGAACAGGCAGGTTGCAAGAAGCGATGAAGTCGTTGCCAGAGTACTTGTCATGATCGATGACAGTGAAAGCAAATGAGTACTGCTGCTCGTGGCTTTGGACTGGGAAGATCATTTTCTCGTTGAAGATGGGGTTGAGGTTGTGTCGAACCCGCCTAGTGCGGTACGTTTTCTTGCCAAGAGATGCTACGACAAACGGATCCATATCAAAACCCGTCCGGGTCAAGTTGGACTCCGGCGGAAGGTCTGTGATCCTACTGACTTCCAAATAGATGATACCGACGACGTCAGAGTCGCCATTGGTAAAAGCGTAGGGATCCTGCCGTCTCTTCTTCTTCAGACCCTTGATGCGAAGTCGCCGCCGGCGCTTCTCAGCGGTCTCCGGCTTTGAGGGATCTTCAGCATCATCAGCAATATCTTCCTCGAGTTCGGTAAGGTCGTCGTCATCGTCGTCGTCGCCGAGGCCGTCCGCAGATGACGAGACTCCCAACCGCATTGTCCCGCTCGGGGTCAGCAGTGGAGTCTCGGTTGGTGTAACGTTTCGGGACGAGCCGACGGGAACTGTTCCGACAAGGGCGTAGAACTTTTCGAACAGCTGCTGGTGAGGGATAGAGGGGTTCGTGGTATCGATCAGGGTAAATTGGAGCTGCACTTCACCAGAAACAATGCTGGTCTTCTTGCCGGGGCGCTTGCTCTTCAGAGGATACCAACGTGGCTCTTGCTCGGGCGTTTCGGTCTGGAAGATCTCTTCGAGCGCCAGATCAAACTCCCCAAGATAATCCTTGCCAAAACGGTCCTTGTCCCAGCAAATAACGCCAAGCACCAGACTCTGTACGGAACTTATAGGCAGCTCCTCGATCACGTTCCATTCGGGGTTCAGCGTCTTGGGGACGGAGTGGGTGACGACACGAGAGTCGCCGAGCGTAACTACAAGATACTAGACAGACAGACGTTCTTTGTAAGCTGCTGCTCGGGAAGTAGAGTATGTGATGCGCTGCGTATGGCAAAGGGGAGGAGGGGGGGAGGGGGGCGAGGCGAGTCGCAACGATGGCCAGCAAGAGCCATGTGCGTTCATTGAGCTCGCAATTCGGGTCGCAACAGCATGTGGTTCTGCCGCTTCAACTCACCGGATCCGAAGTCCCACTGCGGTCCTTGGCCGCCAGATTCCTTGCCTATATGCCTCACGTCTTAGCACACAACTGTCTCGTCGAAGCTGCGATCGGTAGAAGGGCGGTTCAGCCATACACGTAGGATGACGACCTTGAGGGCCAGCCCAGTGACTGGGCTACCCGTAGGGCCAGAGCTGTCGTTCTTTGGTCGCATTGGGCTCTCGCTTCTTGAATTCGTACTGGGAGACGGAGATGAAGAGAGCAGGCGGTTCGGGAGGATACGCATGGCAAATGCGGAGCTTGTGCAAGCTTGGGTGGGTAGAGAGAGCTACACACGTCCAAGTTGCTGTGTCAATTGTAGGGAGAGGAGGCCCGGAGCAGACGCCACGGGGAGCTGGTTGAAGGCGGGCGGTGCTGGCGATCGAAGGTGACGACGGGAGGGACAGTGGCGGCGCACTGTGCTGCGGCTGATCCAGCTTTAAATAGAGGTGAGGTGGGAGGCATGGAATGCAGGCAGGACAACGCTACAGATGAGTGAGCTCTTCCAAATACTAGCTTTGGTTTGACGGTTAGAAAAGCAATACAAGGTCCAAGTAATCTTAACGAGATGCACGTCTCTGGGCTCCCTCGTTTATTATTCGATACCGCCTCGGGACCTGCCTCCACTTTATTAAGAAGCGAGAAAGTCATGCAGCGCTGCATGTTGGCAGAAGCCAAATAGCTAGCAGTAGTCGTTGGACCTAAGCGGCTCCAAGGGCCGGGCCTCGGTATTACTATGGCTAGATGCGACAACCCCAGCAAAAAAAGGAAGCGCCGGTGACAGCATTGTCTAAACCTTTTGTCTTGTGCCCATGCCAGTAGTAATCAAGGCTCTGCAACCTGCAGAAGTACTAGTAATATTCGCAAGTTGAGGCCTCTGTCGGAGCGGCGAGGACAGTTTGGTTTCATATCTACGTCATTGCGTATCTCTAAATCACAGTGTCTATTTGGCCTGCTTCATACTGTCAGAGCTGTCCCTCAGCTTCTGGGCTTTTTGGCCATCCCCTTCTGACGTTATCTAGTGCCTAAATTGTACTCCTACTGGACCCCTAAGGCAGCCAACTCAGCGGTACAATCTGCTCCATACTCCGTAGCTAAGACGAATTTACTTCTTCTTACAGAGTGACTAGCACACCAAGGGGCCAGGGGGGGAAACGTTTAAATACAAAGGTACTCCGTACCTACCTTAGTACCTTAGTACTTGGCTGTCCGTTGAACCTTGGGTGGCGCTACCCCGTACACTGACTCTACAAAGCACCAGCCAATGATACTTGTTTGCTGCAAAGGATGGATGCACATAAGAACGCCCATGTTTCACCAAGAAGGCAATATATCTCTCACAAAATGCGGCTACTACTAGTAATAGCAGCCATTTGCGTGAGGTGAGGGCTTAAGATTCCTTCGGCGCACATGTCAAAAAACCACTCCTTCAAGAGATGCGGGGCAACACACGACATCGCATGCGGTGTTTGAGACACATGCCACTTTGTCTTCGTGGCGGCCATGATCTGCCCTATCACGCCGACTCGACTCAAGCAAGTTGACGCAAGAATCTGCAGCAGATTCTTCTCAGGTAGGCAGGTGGTACTATCTAGTAATGCGCAGAAAAAGCACTCGCAATGCGCAAAACTAAAGTCTCCGCATGCTCTCGTTATTTTACGATGCAGGGTGGCTTAGTAAGAAGGCACATCTGCCTTGGGCTCCAAGGATAAGGTTGCATTTTGCTGCTAAATGTTGTACTTTGTATGTTTCTATGCATGGCATTTTGCATGATGCCGTCCATCTTTAGCAGCGGCAGGCCGTACTTCTAATGCGTTTTAGTACCTATCGTTACCTGCCTTACCCACCGCTATCCTCTAAGACAAAGTGATATGACGTAGCGCTGTAACTCTACTGGGTAGGTAGGTAATTTTTAAGTTTCCCAACATCTCTCGATATATGCCTTACCCTGAATGATGCTTGGATTTTGGCAAGGTCTGAGATGGTCGGTGCAGCCTTATGAAACTCCTGGAGGAGCATGGGAGCGTGGAGTAACGCTACTGGAAGTGCTAGCACTAGCAGCACAAACTACTGCTGAGTCCTGAAGAAGGAACATGTGAAGGGATGCTCCACTACCCCTTATTGGAGTGCTTCGTATCCTCTAAGCATGGGGCTGCTCCATAGCTTGCACAAAGGATGGGGACGGCGAAATAACGATTACCATGTGTTGGGACTCGAGTTTGACGCGAGACAATGCACTGACGCGACTCACGGACGATCGAACTTTTTTGTGCCACGTGACCCGTTTGCGAGGCAGCGTCATCCGTTTCTTCTTACTGGATCAATGGGAGGGTGAGGGTGAGATTTTTTGTCCCAATTTCCTTTTTATAGGCAATTCGTCATAACCTGGTTATCCCAAACACGAGCAGGTTGGGATTTGAAGCTACGAGGGTCGTCTGCCCCAACGGCTGAGCTAAAGAATTGGAACTCCATTCCAGGCCCAGAACTGCGGGAAAAAAAAAAAGGACGATAGTACGGATAGTGCTTCATGCAATTTAGGTAGTATTTCTACGAAGTAGAGAGGAAATAAAATAAAATAAAAGTTCACATAAATATGAGAAATTAATGGTGACCCGAATACGGCGTATACCTACTCAGGCATTAATTTATGACCCCTTTTCAGCATGGTCACGCCACCTGTCATTTTGGAGTGCGGGCAGCTTGCTGGGCTGTGGGAAATTTGATTTTTGCTGCCGACCTCAGAGGTGGGTAAAATCACAAGCTCCCCGGCCTACAATTCTAAACTTTCAGCATCAACCCCCGGAAGCGTTCTCTCCACACATTGCGCACGCGAGCGTCACAAGCCAAGCCCAACGCCAGCGTGTTCTGCTGTTCAAGTCAATGTCTATCTAGGATTGACAGCCTATACAGCTGGAGTAGCCATCAGCAACGGTTTTTTGTTCCCAGCAAACGAAGAGGCAGGCGTAAAGAAGCAGATACGTCAGGCTGCATCGGGGCCCGACCCAGCACTTCGCTTTTTCTTCGCCACCATGTCATCGCCATCAGGATCCTCCTCCCACAGCGGCAAACGCAAGAGGAATGCTGTGAGTACCGCCGACAGCTTGCCGGATGGTGCTCTGCAGACATCCTCGAGAGATGCCTCCGGCGAGGAGGGCGACACCACCGCACCAGAGTCGTCGCGACAAACTAGACGGAGCACCAATGGCGCGAGCTTGAATCCTAATAAGAGGCAACGAGCCAATTCAGACCGAGTTCTTGATAATGGCAATAATGTCCTCGATCCCGGTGAGCCCAGTGACACCACTGAAGCCAGCGTCGACATTGCTGAGAGGGTCGGTCGCAAAGCACGGAAGAGTGCCTCCAAGGATGTCGAAGAGGAGAAGAAGAAGGCCATGCCTCCACCTCCCATTGGCAAGCTCACGCACCCCGTGGGCTACAAAACAAATGCTCCTCCAGTTGGTCGCAACGTGAGGGTATACGCCGACGGCGTCTTTGACCTGTTCCACCTTGGGTGAGTGCTGCAGTTGGCGAGAAACGTTCAAGTAGCCACGTACTGATCAGATATCCGGCAGACACATGCGCCAGCTTGAGCAGGCGAAAAAGGCCTTCCCCAACACGACCCTCGTGGTCGGCGTTACTGGCGACAACGAAACCCACATGCGCAAAGGGTTGACGGTCATGTCTGCGAAGGAGCGCGCCGAGTCCGTCCGGCACTGTAAGTGGGTGGACGAAGTGATTGAGGACTGCCCATGGATCGTCACCCCGGAGTTTCTTGAATTGCATCGCCTCGACTATGTCGCACACGATGACATTCCATACGGCGCGGCTGAGGGAGACGACATCTATCAACCCATAAAGGAGACTGGCAAGTTTCTTGTTACCCAGCGGACTGAAGGAGTCAGCACCACTGGCATCATTACAAGGTGGGAAGCGCCCGATTCTGTGGCAGCCGCCGCGCTGCCACTACTTCTACTTCTACTGCTACTGCAAACTACTACAATTGCCGCTGAGCCTGCGACTAACTTTTGCGTTCCACAGGGTTGTCCGAGATTATGAAAAGTACATCACCCGCCAGTTCAAGCGTGGTACCTCTCGCCAGGAGCTCAATGTCAGCTGGCTTAAAAAGAATGAGATAGACCTCAAGCGTCACGTGCAAGACCTTCGTGACAACATCACCAACAACTGGGCCACAACGGGCCAGGAGCTCAGCCGGGAACTGAAGCAGTTCTGGCCCACCAGTCGACCACAGAGCCCAGCCCGGTTTAACAGCTCAGGAAGTGACATTGCGCGATCTCCCACCACCCCCGGAGGATCTGGGAACTCGAAAGAGTTTATTACTGGCTATGCGCTTGGGTTAGTTGGTGGCGTCAAGTCATGGGTTCGTTGACCTCCCGTTTCTACCCGCCATCTTCGTTTTGCCAAGCTAACACGATCCCCCTTTTATAGATGACAAAGAACCGGAGAACAGTAACGGACAGCCACCCTGCCAGCGACGACGACTCCGAAGAGAGTGATGGCAATGGGAGGCCCGCAGAGAACAACCATGTAGTGGCCACTTCGAGCCGCGCGTAGATTTAGCATCAAGGAAGTGCTCCAAGTATCAAAGAAATTGTGCGCGGCCGTATTGCTTTGCAACTAAGACGGTGCGACGAGCAAGTGTGTTTACAACGTGGCAAAAGGATTGAACGTTAATTTGTTGTAATAGATGGATTTTGGTGGTTACCATTGGCGTGTTGGGTTGCTTTAGGATTCCAAAAAAAATTGACGACTGCTTTGCTCCCACCTTAGTACCTATTTTGGAGCGTTATACCAACATCAAGTTCCGTAGTATTGGAGCATTATTGAAGTTATTTTTGTCAACATTGAAACGTCTGTAAGGCTACGTATATGCAGTGTTGTGCGATCCCGAGGCGCGAGCCCTGGCGACAGACATGTTGTGTTCTTCAGAGCAATTTTTGGATCCCGCCATTACAGGGGTAACCTGCTTCTGATGCACGTATAGATTGAGCACATACACGAAGAGACACATGCGGAGCAACGATGATATCTCCATGACACTTGGCAAGGCTGCGATGGTGTTTGCCACCCTGCGGTTGTCAAAGTCGAACTACAGTCAGCCCTGTTGACAGACATGGAATAGCATGCCGACACAACTACCGCCATGCAGCCTTATCCGCCTTGCCACAGCCCCCTTCCTCCCCCCGATTCTCTTTTCCCCGGTATGGGGGTTAACGATTCAAATCTATACCGGCGGCTACTAATATTAGACTTTTTGACCCATGATATTCACGTAAAGCTCCGGCAGTCCCGACTCTTGGTCCTGTTCTCGCGGCTATCGAGCCTGGGGGTGTGAGTTTGACGGCGGCTAATAGCCGATGTCAGGAGATGGGTGCGTTACATTTGTGAGGGCATCGCACGAGGACACGAGAGGCAGTGGGCAGATGGCGGGCATGGGGGGGGAGCAAGAAAGTGTGTGTGTTGACTGATATGCCATGTGTGCGCCTGCAAAACAGACGACTGGGATTCGGCAGGCTTGGAGATGGCGAGCTGAAGCACCTTTGAAGGGCTGGCCTATGGCGTTTGGACGGGATGCAACATGCCGTGCCATTCGCAGCTGTTTTCGCTCAATGCGATGCTCATCCCCCTCGCCTCCCGAGATCCACTGCCCTATTCATCGTGGGATGGCAGGACACGAACGGCGCATATACGACGAATAAACAGCATTGGATATGTAGCGGTTCAGCGCTTGTGAACTGTTACACTGGTGGATGGGCATGGCTGTGCTGTTAGTCGTGTTCTGTGGTTTGCCCGGAATACGCTTCTTTGGACGAGACAAGCGCGCTTGCAGTGCCCCGGATGGCTGGTAACCTCATATGCAAGGTATTTCTTTTCATTTCTTTAAACGTCCATTTGCCGGCTGGCCATGCTGCCATGCATGAGATGAACGTAGTAGTACTAGTATGATGCGTAGCGTATGAGTTGAAAAAAAAAGGGTGTGGGAATCTCTAAAAATATCCATACCTCTGGGTGCTAGCAGCTCATCATTTGCCAGGCTAATGCTGCTTTGGTTCGTCCTAGTCCCCAAGTTTCCCCCCCAAGTAAGCGCCGAGATGAAGGATAGAGTAGCATTAACATGGGGAACGAATTACCCGTTCCAAGCCCACTTGGTAGATTTTTGGTTTTCCAAAATCCCTAATTAGTACGTTGGCTTGCTTGCTTGCTTGCTTTGGTAGGTTACATGGGCAATAATCTTGTTGCTGATCGACGATGTCGATCGTCTGATTTTGGAGGAGAGCTTCGCCACACCCACACAGGTGGTGCAGCCCAACCAGAGCCCTGTAATGAATGCATTATTACCCTCATGTTCTACCACTGGCAGTGAGATAAGCGCCGACGGGCAAGATGGCCAGGTTAAGACCTGCAGCAACGTGGGCTGAATGCCGGCGCTGCCACAAGAAAGGCGTGCCTGTTTTACCCAGCCATGCTCTTGTGTCGCTTTGGATCAAGGGCTGTCTAAGACAACTAAAATTGATGCCGCGTATTTTTCTTGACAAGAGTTACCTGGAGGTATCTCGTACCCCAGAGATACCTTTTGCGGGAGGACCGCATCCGGAGGCATGGAAGAGTTACTTGGAGGCGGTATGGCTTATAGGTACTCCGTACTTGGTGACCTCCCAAGACGTGAAACGGGTGCGTTGATCCCACTTCCTTCGCCGAAGCCCCTGCGACCCGTGACTGTGGGGGAATCGCTTTCGTTTTCCAGTGGCCCGTCTGATAGTAGCGGCATTCCGCTTTGGGGTTTCTGCTGATAGTGCAAAGTAGCAATAAGGGTAATGCTAGCCCTTCGTAGAGTTGATTGTTAATTAATGTCGAGGGTGGCGCATCTCTTAGCCGTAGCGAGTTCCATCTCCTCGCAACGGGTGCTGACTGTGTCTACTACTGTAATTGGTACGCGACCCTGCTTCGGTACCCAGTACCTAAGATGCAAGTACTCGCAGTCCCTGTCCGCGGGAGAGAAAGAGCAAGGGGAGCTCCCAGCAGGAGGGCACTTGCCTTGCGATGCACTAACTTTAGCTACCTGTAATCTGGCCCCCAAACCATTCACTAGCCCCCAAATCTTCAGCGACCGTTTTTTTTTGCTCTTCATCTCATGTTGTTGCGCCTACGAAAAAAGAAAAGAAGGCTCAGATTGCCTCGGACGAAGGATGTTTTTTTTATTTCAACGATCGAGATCAGACAAGATTTCAAGACGCCCGATCTACAGGGGTGCTGGCCGTTAATCGTGGTCCCTGCTCGTGGCCCAACACACGCAGAGACACAAAAGGTCGGAGAGTGTTCTTGGGCGACGACGTTACCAAAGGGCTGGTTACCCTTTTGCCCTTTTCCATCCCGCCGGGTCACTACATATAAGCGAGGTGGACATGTTTGGGATTCTCTGGATCTATATGCAAAAGGACGACATCGAAATGACTAGTACAAGCACCGGGCGCGCACTATTAGCATGGTACCGTCCATAGTTCTGACCATTGCGGACTCGACTCCGCGGTCGCAAGAGAGCCATCATCAGCGCCCAAACTCGCCAGACGCGAGGCTAGTTGAATTTACGGAGCACGAGGGCGGGCGCCTTCGGGCTCCACGGGGCGGGCCATGGCCTCGTGGACGCGGAGGCTATATGTCCTCCCTTGGGACTGCACTAAAGGCAACGGGGTGCGCATGTTAAACAAACCCCTGGCCCACCGAGACGTCAGCTCTGGGCAAGATGGAGACTCGAAAGACGGGGAACTTTTTTCAGCTCTGAGCCATCCTTCAGTCTTCATTTGCAACCGTTGGCAAGCTGAGTGCGAAAATGTGGCCGCCACTGCATCGTTAGTAGAGCTCGTGCCCACGCTGAAACCGGTCGAGGGCTTTGATTCGTTGCTTCGACACCCGTTAAGCAGGGAACAGGCACACATTGCAGGTTCACCGACGGTCTCAAGATTTTTTTTGAGCGGTGCTTGGAGGGCAAGGAGGGTTGAGCCATGGTATTGGTTTCCTGCTTTGCTTGGGCGGAGGTGGCCGACGCGATGCAGAGGCCTTCTCAGCCCTTCCCCCCTTAATACGACATAGAAGTGAACTATTTGTGCGGTACGGGGAGGCATGAGGACACTTGCATAGCGCAGCGCACGCGCATTAGTATGATGGACGACGGCTCATACATACATCATCACCTGCGCGCTGAGGAGGAGGTGTGAAGCTACTGTGTCAGTATTACTGCAGGATCCTTTCTAGAAAGGAGGCATGGAAGAGTGGGATACTCTGTACAAGGTATTACTAAAATCCTTCTTGGGTAAGCGATTGGAGAGATGGCTTCTTAGCAGGAGCTCCGGCGGGCTGGAAACACCACACCAGTGCTATGCTCTATGACACGGACGGGGAAACCTTCTTCGCCCACCCTTGCTCCCCCCCCCTAGACCTAGCCGCCGCTGCGCCAAAGTTGAGCTTCTGTGTACAAGTGTACGGAGTACCCTGGCTGATGATCATCAGTAGGCACCTGCGCGAACCGCGCTGCCGTCGAATCGCGGCGCCCAACACATTCTATCTTCCTCCATGATGCACGCAAGAGGAGCCCGGTGGCGAAAAGATGCAGCCTGTTCTCGTGAACGGCAGAAGATTCCTTTAGCACCCGGTTTCTCTCGCCCACGACGTCCTCAGCGCCAACCAGAGGCTCTCAAGACCAGCTACGCAAGTCTGTGGCTGTTGGTCTTTCGGCGACAAATCCAGCCAGCCCCACCACCGTCGGATTTCGCTTCAGCACAAGAGCCCACACTCTTACTCAGTAATACTGTACAAAGGAATCAAGTACTCCATACTACCAGCGTTTTGCTACTCGTAGTTTTCGTCGAAAAAACGAGCTTCTGTCCCCTGTAACTCCTCGCCAAGCGCGCACAATTCCCAAGAGCGACGCAAGGGCACGGTTGTGTCTCACAATTGCCCATGCAGGCGTTGATCCTCAACAGCCGGGAAAAAAAGAAAAGATGTTGCAAGCATTATTAGCAGCCCGCGGTTTGAGACGGGCGACAGCAGTCATTTCCCATCAATCTACCCCGCTGGAGCCGCGGGACTGGGACGTTGACGCCATACCCGCGCCGCTTCTTGACCCCCTTGTTCGCCTTGTCAAGGGCACTCTTTCCGCCGGGAGTGATGCGCTGCCGTCTTGTGAGCCTCTTGCAAGTACATGTTTGACATTGCATGAGGAATGTAGAGAGTACGGCCCGCGGAAAAATTAGGGCAATCGTTTTCGAGGTAGCTTGCGCGCATCTTCGAACCCAAAGAGGAGATGAGCCAAAGGCGACGGACACCTTGGCCTGCATGTCGATAAGAAGCCGACTTCTAATTATATCTTGCCGTCACGCATGGCAACACCCGGGTTTGGCCAAGCTCTTCTCCTCTACGACGAGTACGACACGCATATGTATGGGGATATGTATGGCAACGAATGAATCCTTGTGTGCCCAACATTGGCGCGGCCGTTGTTGGTCGACCTCGACGGGCGAGGCAACAAACACACCCATTGATCATGGTTCTGCTTATGACAGGCAGATATTTTCTTACCCCTCCACCACCTGCTGCCACCCTCTCTTGTGCTGCGCCCAATGAAGTGTATGCACAAGCATACGACTCACAGCGCCCATCTGTACGGAGCTTTTTAGTTGCTACCCCAGTCCTGGCCCGTTCGCTCCCGCGGGCAGGGCTGGCTCAACCACGCGGCGACGTCTCCACCATGTACCTCCTACCGACATGGTTCTGTCAGCCTCGGACCGGGCCCAGCTAAGACTTTGGGTCGGGGGTGCGTGTGAGAGATTGGCTTCCCCGTTGCTTCGCGCTGCTGCGTACCCAGTACAACCGGCGCGGGAGCTGATGGCTCTCGACACCGCTTCGGGGAGACAACAACCCATACCATACCGGTTTACGTGGTTTTACATGCACCCCATAGCTCAGCTGCCAGCCCACGGCTCGTCATGGAACTAGGATCATGGATTGCCAGGGCCGCTTCACGATGGAGTTCGGCTGTGTTGGCTGCCGGGGGGTTCTGCTGCCCACGCGCTCGCTCCCACATCAACATACATGTAGACTACTTGCGCGCTCTCTCTTTGCCGCTACCGTCACCACTGCCATACTTCCCGCAGCACCACGGAAATGCCTTGTCCTCTTCCTATATTTGTCTCTTGAAAGGCATTTGTGGTCGTATCCTTTCTGGGGACACTGTTTTGAACCAGCGAGGCTGAGACTAGCTGATCGCCGACTTTTTCCTCCCACCCCAACCCCCGTTGCTACCTGGGTTCACCTCTCTTGGTCAACCATTTTCGTCTCTCTCCTACACCACCAACGCACCCTTGTTCTCTTCTTTTCCCGTGCCTCTTTTGGAGAACCCGGCCCTATAATCCATGATCTCAACGACTTCGCTTCACGTCACGTCACTAGCAATACCTTCTCGCAGCCTTCCGGGCTGTGTATACTAAGATAGACTTTTGTGCTCCACGACTCCCCGGCACCTGCTTCCTTCAACTTTATTGACCTGCATCTCATCTCTGATCTGGTTTATCCACAATGGGGAGCCTCAGGAACATTATGAATGTCGATGACGACCACGTTGACTCGCACTCCATAAGAAGGGACCGCAGGCCGGCTTCAAGGACTACTATTGATCAAGATCTATCCGTCCCCATGCCAAGGTATAACATCCCGGTGGATCTATCAAGGCAAACATCACCTCCTCACCTCATCCACCCTTCCTCACAACCCCTGGGATATAGCAGCCATCCTGGTGGTCGCCGACGCAGCAACACTAGCACCGACTCCATGGACTCTTCATACGGACAGAGTCAGAACCATCCAGCGTACTATACAGGAACGACAATGAGGCCCGTCATGTCAGGAAATGGTTCAGGGGAGCACCCTGTCAAGCTGACGCCCATTACTGGAAGAGTCAGTCGGGCCAAGAAGGGAGTTCCAGTTCATACGTGTGAGGTCTGCCGACCGCCAAAGGTATTTCGCAATTTCCCCTTTCCTTATTCCTGCTTTGAAATATGTATCAGGCTAACATGATGTCTCTCTTCATCTGGTAGACGTTTACAAGGGCAGAGCATCTAAGGTATGTCGCTGTTTTATTACTACTTTCCCCCCCTCTCCTTTCATTTGATCGAATATCTAGCTCACCATACGACCTCTCTAGGCGACACCAATTGAGTCATCAGCCGCCCGAGTTGTCTTGCACGGTTTCCGGATGCAAGAAGGTGTTTTATCGCAAAGATCTACTAGATCGCCATCTGCAGAGACAGTAAGCCGCTCTCATCATCTCTAATGTTATATCGAGGACGGGGACGAGTGCTGAAGATTAGCAGCGGCGAACAAGACGGCAGACTAAACAGAGAATCATCACGGCGGCGGCGCTCCGGCAGCAGCCCAAATCGACCTTATAGTACTTCACCGCCAGCACCTATGAAGCAAGCAGCATCTCCGTATAGTGTCGGAGCTGCTACCACGCCGGCTCCTAGCGTAGGAATGGTCACAAGTCACTGGTCCCCAGCCAACAAGCCAGCTTCGCAAGGAAATACAATGCAGTCACCACACATGCGAGATACACGGAGCGCATACCAAATGGCAGATATAGGCGTGGTTGAACCTGTCACGGCTGTGCAGATTCCAAACGCCAGAGTGGTCTCTGGCTTCGATGGATCTCGCCCTGCCGAGATGGGCGTGCTGAATGCCCAAGTTGCAGAGCTTTGTATGCCTGAAACGGCTTCACCAAGCCTCCCCTGGACGGATAGCTCCGGCATTCCATCAACAGCTTCAGGAAGTGCCTACTCGACTCCGGCATCTGGCAGCTCGAGGTTTCAACAACCTCCCGCTCGCGCTCACAATGCAGAGTGGAATGGGCAAATGCCGTCTTATACCACGTCCACGAGCCCGGTCATCACTGACGGTGGCTATCCCATGTCCTTTGCTTACGCTGCCACCCCTCCACAGGTTTATTCTTCGGTATATGGGGATGGTATGGGACCTCAATTTCCTGGCTACGAGCACGGTGCAGCTCTGTACGGCCCACACCAGATGCTGAACACCGCGGTCCGTAGCATATCCCCGCCACAGCTGATCGTGGGCCAGTCGACCGAGACATTGGTCGCAGCGCCCTCTGCGTTGCCTATGGATCGCATGATGTACCCTCGCACCTGCAGTCGCGAGCCTGTAGACGCTCTTGGTCTGTATACGCTGATACCAGCCGCTTTAAGCCACGGAATTCGGAGTATGGTTCCAACTTATATCGAGGTATACTGGGATAAGGTCCACTCTATGTACCCCATCATCCACAAGCCAACATTTGAGAATCCGACCAACATGCCCGAAGAGCATCTGGAGATTCTCCAATGTGCCATGGCAGCCATTGCCACTCAATTCCTCGAGCATGAAGAACACCGCGCCAATGGACATCAGCTGCATACCTATGCTATGGACAAAGCAAAGATTGTAAGGGCGAGATAAAAAAAAACATACTTACCACGAATGAGGACTGTAGCTAACCATTCACTAGTATACAAGCTCGGGCACCCCAGAATGGCCGTTACCGATTATGCAAGCCACACTTCTATGCGAATACTATGCTCGCTTCCGGGGAAGGAATAAGAAGGCATATCAACCATCGCCTCGCTTTGAGGCATTGTACCAAATGGTTAGTTCCCGCTAGATTTATAGTTTTTGTTTATGTGCTGCCGGGTTTTTTTTTTCTTCAAGTGAACTTTTTGCTTTCCCCTTTCCACTTCTTCTTTAGTGTCTTTTGTATCTTTTTCTTCTTTCTTTTCTCTCTTTTATCTTTCTTTTCAATATCCACTCTCATGTCTACGACTGTCTTATACCCCTTTTCTTTTTCTTTTTCTTCTTCTTCTTCTCCTTCTTCTTCTAAAACTCACTCTTCTTTGATATGAATGTCTCGTCAATACTGTTTGCTTCCTTTATACTTTGTGTTTTGCCATTTGAAACAAATCTTCATAACCTCTTGCTCATTCATGGCTTTAATGCAGATCATTAACGCGCAACCCACTTACCCGTCGACTATGGGGCCGTGCGATGCCTCTCAGCAATGGAGCATTTGGGTCCATATGGAATCAAAGAGGCGCCTGCTATCCGCCTGCTTCTTGCTTGATGTCCATGCAATGTCATATCTGGAACAGCCTCGTGCCGCAGTTCTTGGTCTGGACTATACCGACCCTGCGACACTTCCAATTCCGCTGTCAATGAGCACGCTACAACTGTGGGATGCACAGAACTACCAGGAATGGAGCAGCATGAGCCAGTCGGCCATGCCAGCGACTGTCGGGGCGACGATTCTGGAAACCATCTCTGCTGCAGATATTGACTCGATTTCAGCCTTCGATGCCTCGCTCTTTTTGGTCGCACACGTTTTGCAACTTCCCCAGCGACAGACTCTGACCAAGATTAATCTCTTGGATGATGCTTCAGGTATCAGCATGAATCACTTCAGGATCATGAATCTGTTCCCGTACTCACCAATCGCAATGTCCCATCTCGCTCTACACTATACCCCGCTGCACACTCTCTTGTCTGTATCTGGCGACAGTTGGGTATTCAATAAAAAGGTGCTTCAGGCCACCGACTTCATGGAGCATCAGAGACAGCTGGAGAAGTGGCGGGACTCAGGTAGCGCCGCTGTTGCAGCTGCATTTGCTGCCCGAGCCCTCAAGCTATTCCTCGGATTGCAGAGAAGTACGAACAAGGATGGAAACGCCTCGATGCCTCCTCAGTTCCAGCGCACACAGCAGAAGGAAGTATCTGATTTCTGGGGAATTTACGTGTGCTCTCTTATCTGCTGGGCCTTTGGACACGTTGGCGTCAGCCGTACCGAGACCAAGGCGCCGACCCGGAGGGCCGTCGTGCAGTGGATATCGAAGGTATCAGACATGGAGCCTGGCCGGATTCAACAAATGTCCGAGCAAGAGAGGCAAGTTGGCTCTGGGGCTGTCGGCCTCGCACGCGCATCGCTCGAGAAAGATTGCCTGGGTGGAAGAAACATTCTACTTGCCGATGCCGTTGGTGTTTTGAAGAAGCTAGAAGAGGGCGATAACTATAGACGGTTTTAAGTGGAGCGATGTACTCTGATTTGATTCTGGGTTGCTTCTTTCTCTCTCTCTCTCTCTCTTTTAATGATACGCATGAGTAAGGTATTTTTTTTCATCACGACTTGGATACAATGGCTGGATAGGCCTAAAGTTTAGTAGTTTAAGAGCAGGATGCAGAAAATCTTCTGCCCTCTTGGGGCCATTCACGGGCGATAGTGATGGGAATTGGTTCATTGGTAATAAGTTGGGAGGGAAGTGGCGGCATTGGTAGCATATAACGGGTCGGATGCATATAGGTCAAGGAAGGATGGGAAACGGCCTTGGGTTTTTGTAGCTTTAGCTTATTGGTGTTTTCAACAGCGTTTAGAATCATACGGGATGGGGCAGAAATACATGGACAAACACATTCACCTTATACTTGTGCGTCAAACTGTCTGTCTTGCTTCTGATCAAACACGTCTCTCTAGGCTTGTGTGTTTTCATCATCCCTCCCCATGAAGCAAATGAAAAGGAGAATTGAATATCGTTGAATCATATATTATGTCTGACTGATAGTAAATGAAAATGAAAGACCTTTTTTTATCTTGTTCCCGAACCGTAATTGATCCTGTTTTCAATAGAAATAATACTTGGTAAAAAAAAAAAATATAACCCTCCCCCCTCCCCCCCTCTCCTCCTCGATAGCTAAACAAAAACCCCTTGAAAAACGCAAAGCAAATTAGTCGATAAGAAAACCCCCTTTTCTCCATTGAGACTCTTCCTCTCCATGGGTTTTAGATTCTCAACCTAATAGATCTTATCGGCCCCCCTCATCTGGATGTTCAGTATTAATACAAGTCCGTCATTCGGAAAAAGGAGTGACGGCGAATAGACCCGTCCGTTGACGATGGCAATTTGGGTTTTCCTCCACGTCCTTCCACCTGGCTTTTTGAGCTGACAGGCACAAACCTTATTCGTTAGATATGATGTTTCATTGACTGTTGGTTCATCGAGCATAGGGGTGGAAGCCTCTGCTTCCGCCCCGTCCACCACCGCGATAATTTGCACCAGGCTTTCCGGCATTCTTGGGTCCTGTCGGTGCGTTCGCCGGTGGCAAGTGCTGGGGATCTGGTGTGCCTCCTTGGCCGACACTTCCACCGCGCCGAGATGACCCCTGGCTGGCATTAGGCTGTGGGACGTCATCGTACATGCCCTCCCAAGACGTGGGAGCGCCTCCGCCTCCGCCCATGCCATATCCACCACCACCATAGCCTCCACGACCACCTCGCCGGCCACCACCATGGGAGCCTTGAGGGGCTTGCTGTTGGTACTGGTCATAGCCATTATAGCCACCGTCACCGTTACCCTGCATGCCGCCCTGTTGCTGCTGTTGCATCATCTGTTGTTGCATCTGTTGCATCTGCTGCATCATTTGAGGGTTCATGTTGCCCATCATATTCTGTCCAGGGCCGCCGCCGCGGCCCATCATCTGCTGCATTTGTTGCATTTGTTGCATCTGTTGCCACATGGCCGGGTTCATCGGCATGCCGCGTGACATGGCCATCTGTGACTGCATCATGGCAAAGTATTGCTGCATACGTTGGAAGTATTGAGCCATGAGCTGTGGTGTCATGGCGGAGTTGTTGCCAGCCATCTGCTGCCCCATTCCGCCTTGAGCAGATTGCTCTTCACCCTTTCTGAACTTCCCACGCTTCGCTGCTTCTTCTTCTTCCCGGAGGTTGCCCCTTGGCTGGGCCTTTTTGACTTCGATCGGCTTCCCATGTATCTCGAGAGGTACATTGATGCAAGCATCTACGCCTGCTTCACTCTCAAAGGTGACAAACCCAAAACCCCTAGGTCTGCCAGTGTCCTTATCCATCATCAAGGTAGCATCGACTACCCGACCGAACTGGGCAAAATACTCTCTGAATTCCTGGTCTGTGGTATCCTGGCTGACTCCGCCGACAAAGATCTTGCTCGTCTTTTCTTGTTCGTCACGAGGAATGGCTCTTTTGGGATCAATCTGTTTATTCAAGTTAGCTAAGGATAGTTTTTAACGCAAGATGCAAGCACGCAAGTGAACTCACGATTTTACCATCCAAGAAGTGTTCTTTGACCATAACGATGTTCACAGTTTTAGGGTCCTTGAAGGTTAAGAAACCAAATCCTCGAGACCGGCCAGAGCTACTATCTCGCATTACAGTGCACTCGACGACTTCGCCGAATTGGGAAAAGTATTCTCGCAGAGATTCTATTGATCATTAGCATATTTGAAGCTCGATTATGGGATAAATTAGGACGTACGGTCAGTTGTCTCCCAATTTAGCCCGCCAATGAACATTTTCCTAATTTACCAAGAGATTAGCAAGCAGTGCAGAACATAGTTGTCCCTTTGAAAACGACATATAAAACAATTTTAAACCTCAGCAGTGGTATATAGGCTCAAGCATGAAAAATTTCAGGGTACGACGAGAGGAGAGATCTAGCAGCAGTGGCCTGCTCTGGTATATGAATGGAAACCATGGTCAAGTCCATCGAGATACGCTGTTGTTGTAGCTGTTGTTGTCGCCAGGTCGGGATGGCTTGGAGGGGCAGCCAGCTGAAGAAACACGCATATTTCCGGTTCAAGGCTATGTGCTTGTCCCCTGTTGCCTGTCGTATAGAGACATAATAAGCAATATGTGCGCATAGCCTCAAGTAACACAGGACTGATTGCCGGCTTTCCCAAAATCTTGATGTGATACGTATCCAGAGCATTCCCTCTTACTTGCCGGTGTTGAAGTTGAGATTATAACAACAGTTGTCAATAATGGCGTTTAATGGGGCCCACTGCGACGCGATGCTTGACAGATATCCAATGGCATAACAGCGATTGCAGAGGGACGCAAGGTGCCAGACATGTGTCGAAATTTGTTTCCTTTCTTTTTTTTTTTTCTGTCTTTTCGTCTTTGTGCTATCGCTTTGACTCTGTCTCTGACTGTCTGTTGCTAGGTACGAGTTGACCCTAAGCGCTACCCGCTGTCAATCTTGCTACAGCCTCCCGAGAAGTGCATTTGCTCTCGTCGGGCTATTTTAAGACCTCTGCGACTGAGAGCTATAAAAGACAAGAAGAGTTCCTATAATGGAATGGAAAAAAGTTGTCGGTAGGTCATCTTGCTCTCAACTTTATCAAAGCTTGAAACCCCCAGCTTCTAGATGGACAACTGCCATCGCTTCCTTTTCTCTTTTCCCTAGGAATATCTCTCACTTGGGATGGCGTCTCAATTGCACTCTTCCCGGTGTTATCAGGATACCCCCCAATGAAATCTCATGCTTGTTGATACTTTGCTCTCCGGTAGACCAGGCCTTCCCACCGCTGAACCCGATTGTTCTCCCATCTAATCGAGCCAGCCATTTTGCTCTAAGCAAATGTATACCAACATAGGGTTGCAGGATGCAGGATTACGCGCTGGCTGACAGCCTTTTATCATCACATTGCAACATTGCCGGCGACACTTGTCGCAGCTAATGTAGAGAAGAGAAAAAAAAAATTCATGCACGGAGTATTGTAGTATCACACAACAGGAAAACTCACCCATCTTCCTTGGCACTGGCCTTATGAACAGTTCCATACGGGGGAGTCGTTGGTGTGTCATCTTGCGGCATCATGTTGGTATTGTTCGAAGTCCCCCCTCCCCCCAAATTGAAGTCAACTTCGTCTTCATCATCGTCCGCATCATGGTTCATCGCATCGTAACCGGAATGGTCTTGGTCGCCAACAGAGACAGGAGCGGCAGCTGGTTCGGGCAGATCGGGAGCTTTGGTGTCAGTATTTTGGACCACACTCGTGGCCGGCGCGGTTGGCTTTGCGTCAGTATCTTCGTACCTGCAAATCGTCGTGTTAGAGTGTTGATGGCGAATGATTTAGGGGGGTTGAGTGGCCTCACAGATCTGCGAAGAGATCGTCTTCAAAGTTTTCCGCTTCCGTCATGATGGATATTTGTAGTAGGAGATGGATTCAGGATTAACGTAAAGCGAGAATACCCGACACCGCGATTGTGGTCCGCGAGTAGTGCAGAACTACAGAAATCGGATGCTGAAGAGGTGCCTTGGTCTAGGAAACTCTCCCGCAAACAAATAACGGATGACTTGGATGAAAAGCTGGGGGGTAAAAGGCAAAAGAGATTGTCGGCGACGTGGTGTAGCAGCTTTGGGGTTGTAGGGATAAGGATGAAGTTGCTCCTTAGGAAAGCTTGAAAGAAGACCCTGTGCCTTGCTACCTAGCTGCTGACTAAGATCCGTACGGAGAAGGCCGTCAATGGCGATGGTACTACGACGCAGGCTTTGCTTCTCGCCAAGAATGCGACGGGTTGTAAGAAACTCGCCGGACAGGAAACAAGCCTCGCGAAGAGTCAAGGCTTTGAATGGCCCTCTTTTGTTTGTTTGCACCCTTTCTCCCCCTTGCGTGAAACAAGGCTGGGCCGCATGCTCATCGGAAACAGTTACTTATCAGTACTGATCAGC
Organism: Trichoderma brevicompactum; assembly: GCA_003012085.1. Classification (NCBI taxonomy): domain Eukaryota; kingdom Fungi; phylum Ascomycota; class Sordariomycetes; order Hypocreales; family Hypocreaceae; genus Trichoderma; species Trichoderma brevicompactum. The sequence goes on along the minus strand of PXNZ01000602.1, from coordinate 27,261 downwards.
TATTGTTACTCACCTGTTGATAAGACTAGTCACTGTTAGTGCACATGTATGATTAGGTAGAGTACGACACAGGAGGTACCCGGCAGATGCAGCCTTGCTGCCACACCACACACACACACACACACAGGCGAGCAGCACAGCCTTTAGCATTCATTGTCACTGTGACGGTGCTTTCAGTGGTCCTACAGGGCCATTACCCCGCCTTAGCACGCTGAACGTTTGGCGGCACTTCAGCGCGGAGCATCCCCTACAAGTGCACCTACCACGCCATTACGGAGTACCCGACTAGACCACACTGCCTAAATGGAGCTCGGCTGAGACAGGTGGACAATACACGAACGAGGAAGATCACCGAGCCAGGCCTTCCTATTGTCACAGCTTGTTTGGCGCTGTCACCGGCATTGAACTCGTGAACCCAACGCCCCGCATAATGAGGCCTCACCTTCGCGCTTTCGACGACCATTCGTGAACATGTGGTCGTCCTCTGGGAGCGGCAAGAAGCCGGTCAACTCAGTAAGTCGGCCACGCTTTTGGCCTTGTGTCGCAACTGGCGACAAGTGGTGATGCTAACTGTTTGCCCCCACAGCCACAGGAGATGGTACAGGTCGGTATGTTGTCTAAAAGCCTCCCGTCAAAATCGATCGTGAGGGGCAATGCGCCCTGCGAAGCGAGCAATTGGACTTGTTACTGACTCGAAGCTCGATTACCTTACGTGTTAGATCGGTCTGAGTATGCTTGATCATCCGACCCGGTTGTCGACTTTCCCCTTCCTCGAGCTCCTCGCTAACGACACTCCTTTCTACAGATCAGTCTCACCGTTCTGGAGACCACCGCTACGAGACAGCACATCGAGGAGAAGCGCGACTAACCCGGCTGGCCGAGATGGCTCCAACCTGGTTGTTGGTGCCGCCTACTCTCATGCAGATGTCCTCAAGTTCGACTCGTTGTACGGCGCCACCTCAAATTGGCACATCACGTCTGCTTAGTATCGCTAACGTTGAATTAAGAAACCTCTCCAACTCTTCTTTGCCCCGTCCTAGAACTCCTCCTTCAACATCTTCCTCTAGAAATCGCATCAGCGAAGCCACTCCACCACCTCCACGAGGCTCCTCGGGTTCCACCTCTCCCCCGTTCAAAAGTTATATCAACTTCTTATCGAATACAAATGATGATTGGAAAGCGGACGAAGATGAGATGCTGGGGTATGAGGATGATGACGGAGACGACTTTGGGCTCCCCAGCCTCTCAAACATGAAAAGGAGGTCGAAGCGAATAGCTACCCAGAACAAGTCGAATCTAAACCAAGAGTCTCTGTCGCCCACAGGCGACGATTCCTTTGGTAGAATTCAAGCTAGGCGATATTCAAACAGCGCAGACATTGCGGCTGAACGCCCTGCATCGACCTACCCCATGCCAAAGAAAAGCGAAGGCAAGATCCTTCGACCGCAGTATAAAGATATATTAAGAGGTGGGGCTAGATTTCCTGTTGACTCTCTCGCAGAGCTCTCTTTGTTGACTCGGGAACATACTGACTTCTTGGCAAGACCCCGCAAATGCGCTTCATCTAATCAATTATCCCTCTATTCCCAGTAATGCACCGCAGAAAGAAGCTGACGCGATCAATTCTCGAATAACGCGTATTAATAAGTTTAAACGACTTCTCCAAGCATCTTCGATATCGCTGCCTGACCTTCGCGCGTTGGCATGGTCGGGTGTACCGCATGAAGTTCGCGCTATGACCTGGCAACTCCTCCTTAGTTATCTCCCTACAAACAGCGAGCGGCGGGTCGCTACCTTGGAGAGGAAGAGGAAGGAGTACCTGGATGGTGTTAAGCAGGCGTTTGAAAGAGGCGGGACAACAGCCAGCAGCTCTTCCGCCGGAAAAGCGAGAGGCTTAGACGAAGCTATCTGGCATCAGATCAGCATTGATATACCCAGAACAAATCCTCACATTGAGCTTTACAGTTATGAGGCAACGCAGAGGTCGCTGGAACGCATCCTCTATGTTTGGGCCGTCAGGCATCCCGCCAGCGGATATGTGCAGGGAATCAACGATCTGGTAACACCATTTTGGGAAGTTTTCCTGGGGCTCTACATCGCAGATTCCGATATCGAGACTGGCATGGATCCTGGTCAACTTCCCAAGTCCGTTTTGGACGCCGTCGAAGCAGACTCATTTTGGTGTCTCACTAAGCTTCTTGACGGCATTCAAGATCATTATATAGTTGCCCAGCCTGGTATTCAAAGACAGGTAGCAGCTTTAAGAGACCTAACGGCCCGAATCGATTCCAACTTATCAAAGCACCTCGAGCATGAGGGCGTCGAATTCATACAATTTAGCTTCCGGTGGATGAATTGTCTGCTCATGCGCGAAATCAGCGTAAAGAACACGATTCGCATGTGGGATACATATCTCGTAAGTCAGAGCTCATGCTTGATTTAAAACCCTGGGCCAGCAACCTAGCTAATAACAAGATGAACAGGCCGAAGAGCAGGGCTTCTCAGAATTCCATCTCTACGTTTGCGCTGCGCTTCTTGTAAAGTGGTCTGATAAACTGGTGAAAATGGACTTTCAGGAAATCATGATGTTTTTGCAGAGCCTTCCTACGAAGGCATGGACCGAGAAGGATATTGAGTTGCTCTTAAGCGAAGCATTTATCTGGCAGAGTCTTTACAAAGGTTCGGCAGCACATTTGAAGGGCCAGCCGCAGCGTCCCTTACTAGCGAATCTACAATTATAGCGTGAAATGGCACACACTTGAAAACCCGGTAAAGCGATAGTAATAAACAGACCATTAACGATTTTGTAAAGTCTTCATTATCTACTTCGTATCCTGTGTCAAAAAGCGATAATGAGATACGAGATCAGGGACATAGAGGTCACGTGCTTGCGCGTTGCAGTGGACGTCAGACCGCGTTACGCCGCAACTACCATTGTAACCTCCCCTCCAGGATCCAGGTAAAGCACTCGGAGGTTGGCAATCGTGTGGTGGTGTTTTTTTTTATCTGTTGTCTGTCAGTATGAGCCCCGTAGTCATTGCTGATTCTGATGACGAAAGTGACTCGAACGAGCACGCCGTCTCCGCTCCTGTAACAATTCCTCAGGCGCAAACGCGGTCGCCGGAGCATGGAAGTCTTGCAACTGCCTCGACAGACTCAAATTTCTTCCAACAAATCTTCAATGAGCAAAATGGCGCTGCTTGCGAGAAAGCTCAGCAATTACAGCGGGACTTGGAAGATGCACCACATCAAAGCTCTGCTATGACGGTCCCTGATGTGCCCTTTCAACGAACAACCAGAGGCTTCTATCATTCATCCATCACGTCGGTGGCGGAACCTCACACGGGGAAATCGCACAATGCTGCCACAGAGAAGTCTTCGGCTGACTGGGCTCAGGGCATCTCTCTGGAAAAGGAGCAGAGCGCAGTGGACCCTTGGGAAGTTCCGAGCAGTGCAGAAACCCCCAAATTCCTGGAAAGGCAATCGAAGGGTTATAGTCATAAAGTACTGGATCAGTCACATAGGAAAGATGGATATCCTGCTACCAAGGATACACTTTCAGAAACCCGCTGGGATACCCATGAAATCACTAAAAGCCGAGACAAGAAACGAAGACGGCTAGACGAGTCCGATAGTACTTTTTCGACGAGTGACAGTGTTGATTTGATTATGCTGCCCTCCAGCAGCAAGGCAATCACTAATGATGAGCTGGAGACGGCAGCAGCATCGAGCATTCCGCTGCCCACAATGCCTGTTGACGCCGGCTCGACATTCTACTTGAGGCACCCGTCCCCGACGGAGCAATTAGCTCAATATGAGGCGAACTCAACGTCTAATAGCGTTTCAAAATACAATAATCTACTGTTAAAGCAACAGACACAGTATGCAGTTGGATCAAGTGGATCAGCGACTAATGTCAATACGCCGCGGAGCCAAATGTTCTCGACTCATAACTTTAGCAGCATGGCCCCTGAGGAGCAACGCATTGGATTAGCAACAAAGAAAACAGAGTACCGAAACTTTGCCATGCGGAGGGACTCGTCTCCTGACATCATTTCTACGCTGACCCCTGGTTTGGATAAAGTTGCTGTAAGTGGGCTGGCATCCAGGGCAATCATACATAAAAGACTAATGATCAAATTTTACAGTCTGAGCCGGAGTATGCACCTGATCTAAATCCTGGGCCCAAGCCCGATCAGGAATGCTCTGACGAAAGAGATTCTTCAGCTCATCAGCCCCCACCGCAAGAGTTGCAGTCGGGGGAGAGTGACGCCGAGTTCGTGGCACATCCCAAGCCAATGGTCAAATCTAAGAAGAAGAGGGGTCGACCAAAGAAGTCTCTAGAAAGTGACGAGCCCCTGCCAACAGAACCGGCTGCAAGTCCCGTATCCGCGGCTGATGCAGCACCAACTGCAGCAAGGCAGACGAAGAAACGAGGGAGGCCTAAGAAACAGTCGGCTGAGCTCGCTATAGAAAGAGCCCCGCCTCCCGCCGCCACTCCCGTCTCTGCTGCTGGTAGAAATACGAGAGCTATCTTAGGCCAAGAAACAGATTCTGGTTGGAGTAATGGAGACAATGCCCAAGCGGCAACAAAGCAAAATACGGTACATATGACAAGCGAGCAGGGAGCCGCTGGGGAAGTCTCATCCGTAGCAGAAAGCGCGGAACGTGGTCAGGATTGGGCAGCCCTGGGCAGCAAGGAGAAAACGAAGGATCATTCGGCCAGCCGGAGCACAACTGACAGACCGAAAGATGAAGGCGAACCCAAAGAGCCAAGACAGCCTGCTGCACGAGTGAGAGAAGAGAAATCGGGGGGTGACAAGAAGGGATCTTCGGCACAAGGGACAGCCAAACCCCTGTACAGGGTTGGGCTGAGCAAGCGATTTAAGATTGCCCCGCTGCTGAAGTCGGTACGCAAACCATGACGAAAAGCAGACGACAGAAACGACAAAAGTACATGACGATGCTACAGGTGGATATGTCATATTGATATTTAAATTGACGGGTACTGAATCGAAATGACTGATATATCCCAACAGCTACATCAAGGGATAGAGGTCCTTCCAGTTGACTGCCTCTTTCCCCCACTGAGAAGAAAAAGTGAGGTGGTTGGTACGACCCGCCAAGACTGTGCCGAACGAATCATTATCAAAAGTAGAGTTTCCGGAATTCCCACGCCATGTGCATGGTTGGGTAGAGATGGAGACATGATGCCTGCGCATGGGGGACAAGGCCGCGATTTTGGTGTGCAGTGGCTGAAGGCAACCCTTTCACACAAAAAGCTGTTCAGGGAGCCCACGAGCCAATGACCGCGAGGGCGAATAAGCCTCTGTTTTGAGATAGCTTAGGTGCCTAGTAGGCATTTGGGCACGATCAACGTCACCGTGCTTATTTGGCGCTGAATGCAGAGGCAAGCAGTACCTCCTCCAGACCCAGTCCCATCTCGGATATGCAGAGCGCCTGCATGACTACGACAAACTGGTGAGCAAGCGCCACTTTCCCACGTCATTCCCAGACATGGGTTGTCTACGCTGTCGCGCGAAGATGAAAGCAAAGATTTCAGGGGTAATCATTTGGACATTGTCTGTCAATTTTCAAACAACGCTGGCCAGTTGAAGCCGACAAGAACCAGGTGAGGTACCGATGAGGAAGCGTGAAATCAATATAATGCGGTAGAGGACAAGCATCAGCAAGGCTTGACGCTGGCGAAACTGCAAATCTCAGTCGCGGGGAAGGTCTCTGGCTGTCCGATTTGCAACAGACGGGGCTGCTAGTATGCATCCGCCAAGCGCCAGCCTGCACATTGTTCGAGTGGCCTAAACTGTATATTTGAAAGACCCTGGTCTAGCATCGCACGACTGCTCAAAGTTGGATCAGTCGCATAAGCTCCGACTGATTGAGCGTTCATGGGCTTAATGAACTTAGTTAGCTCCTGACCGCGGAAAGTTGATTACGCTGCAGCACTAGTTCAAGCTATTTGAGGTTTGCCCCAAGACTGGAGAATAGCACGGTTCAGCTTGGGTGTACTATGCCCCAAGAGCTGCAAACAATAAGCCTTAGCAGCAATTTCAACAGTCACGGAAAACTAGCCATGTGGACGTTCCTTCGAGCTCTTGGGGCCATTTGGACGACTATTGTTGCGGGTCCTTGGCTAGTTGGTAAAAGGTCGAGCGATGCAGGGCCAATGATATGGATACTGCCCGTCCCAGCCACAGCTCGCCTAACGGCCTAAAGAAGTGCATGAAAGGCCGGTGTGAGCACGGTAAATATGCTTGCTTTGTGTAGGATAACAAAGAAGCAAGGGGGGGTGCCCACGCGACAGACGCCCAAGCTTTTTCTGCTCGCATGTACGGAGTGCCCTTTCAAACTCGAAAAAAGAGGCCAAAATGCGCAGCTGTGACGTAGCAGCAGCGCCTTGTGTGCCGAGGCTTCGCATCCGCGGCCAGTGAAAATCTCGAGGCTCAAAAATCGACAGCGAACCAGGATCCGCAAGCGGCGTAGTCAATGTCAACTATCTATTGGATTCTCTTTAGGGTTGGCCACATTGCCATGGGACAAGGCAAGTTGACCAGGGTTTGTTGGAAGCGCGCGCAACGCTTTAGCATCGCGTCGCCGCAGAAATCCATATATGCATACATGCTCACTCGCATGCAAAGCAGCGCGTGCGCATTAGGCTTGCTCGATGTACCGCCGAGATACCGATACGACCACATGGGTCAAAAAGAGCCTCGACGTGCCGAGATGGAACGAGGCACAGAGTACAGAGTACAGACGCAGAGGGCCATGCAGCCGCAAAGACTTGTCACCGACACAAGGGAAACGAAGAGGCCACCCCGCACTAAGCACAAAGGGGATGCGGGAGGGGCTGCCACTGGTCGGCCGAGAGATGGCGCCGAAAGATTTTTGCCCCACGCCTAGTGCTTGGGGTATCCGTTCTGCGAGGTACTGGAACCTTTTGCACAGATGAAATCACACCTTGGAGGATGGCTGGCGACTACCCCGGGCGGTATTGGGTACGAGCCCCTGGCGTGAGCGTCTCCCATGCTATGTACCTACTGGGTAGGCGCTACATATCCGGGGGCCACGGCGCCATATGCCAAGTTCATCATATCTCTACCTACCTACTTTGTTAGTGGCTGGCCTGCGTCGACTTACAACCCTCTTTGTCTCTACTCCTCAGCAGCTTCTACCAAGCAGCGGCGCTCTCTCCTCTCATATCGAGCCTGGTGGATTTCTCTTCTTCTAATTTTATCGCACATCCCCCTGGCCTATATCGATATTCTGCCAAACGCCCCCCTCGGCCGCGTCGCTTCACTTCTCTTCCCTTTGCGTCCTAGGGTGTCTATCTTTGTGCTTCGGAAGCTACCTAGGTAGCCATGACGCCAAACGACACGGCGGGTGAGAATGCGTCGTATCGGTACCTGAGCACTCGCGGAGAGGATGTTGGTGTAAGAAGACACTCCCCCAAGTCTCTTCTTCCTCGGGCTGTCCTTGGGCGCTGATTTTCAACTCTCTGCCATCCACCCTCAATACGCCCTGCCCTACACACAGCTGAGAACGCCCAAGCCAGTTCCTAGCAGCTAACCATCTCGTCCTTCTGCCAGTTCTCATTTGAGGAAGTCGTCTTGAATACCATTGCCCCAGATGGTGGCCTATACATCCCCGAAGAGATCCCTTGTGCTGCTTCGTGGGAGTCATGGGGGGACCTCAGTTTTCCAGAGCTTGCCTTCGAGATCATGTCACTATATATTTCCCCCTCCGAAATCCCTCCTGCCGACCTTAAAGATATCATTGCGCGCAGCTACTCCACGTTCCGATCCCCAGAGATTACGCCTCTAGTCCATCTCAATGGGAACCACTACCTCCTCGAGCTTTTCCACGGCCCTACATTCGCTTCCAAGGACATTGCTTCACAGTTCTTGGGCAACCTGCTTGAGTACTTCCTCGTGAGGAAGAACGAAGGCAAAGCAAGTACCGCAGGTATGCGACCCATCTCGCCCCACGTGCCACCCATTGATGTCACCCCTTAGAGGGCCATGTATATGCTATATTGCGTGGAGAGACAACGCGGGTATGCATTTTTCTATGCGCACAGGGACTCGCTTATCCTTTATCATGTTTTCCTCTTAGCAGAACGACATCGTCTCACCTTTGTTGGTGCCACCAGAGGTGATGCCGGCTCCGCTGCTATCTACGGCCTGAGAGGGAAAAGGGACATATCCGCATTCGTAATGTTTCCTCAGGGACAGGTCGCCCCTATTCAAGAGGCTCAAATAAGTACAGTGCCGGACAAGAACGTCTGCAGTTTGGCTGTTGCCGGCACCTTTAGCGATTGCCAGGTGGGCTACCCAGCTATCCCCTCCCAAACTATTTCTCTCAAGACTTGTCTTTAATTTGATTTTCCTTCCTAAATCTTGTGCATTTAGAATATCCTGAGCGCCCTGTACACTAATAGGCAGGCCAATGAAGACTTTGACCTTGTCAGCTCGAAAAATTGGGCCCAGATCCTGGCGCAGATAGTGCTCTACTTTTATTCGTATTTCGCCCTTGGCAAAACGTCCAAGTCTGCGTCCTTCAAGGTCGGCGATAGAGTACGGTTTGTCGTTCCAACTGGTAAGTTTGGCAGCATCCTCGCTGGATACTTTGCCTTGCGCATGGGCCTCCCCATAGATAAACTCGTCATCGCTACCAACGAAAATGACATCCTTGATCGTTTCTGGAGAACGGGGAGATACGAGAAGCAGCGTGCCAGCCGGCATGGACTCGGGATCGGCCATGGTCCAGGGCTAGGCGTCAAACACACTCTCAGTCCCGCCATGGATATTCTCACTTCTCACAATTTTGAGCGTCTGCTATGGTTTCTTGCCTACGAATTTGTTGCAGTAAGCGCGGGTATGGACCGCCTCTGGAACCAGAAACAAGCAAGCCAAGAGGTCTCCCAGTGGTTCCAGGAACTCGAGAAGAAGGGGTCTTTTGGCCCTGTATATCGCGACGTCATCAGGGGTGCCAGGCGCGACTTTGAGAGTGAGCGAGTCACAGATGAGCAAACCATCGAAACCATTAGGGCCATTTATCGAAAATCCGGATACGTACTGGATCCCCATTCAGCAGTCGGCGTCGCAGCAACGGAAAGATCCATCAGGCGTACCCATGCGAACATTCCACACATCTCCTTCTCAACAGCACACCCAGCCAAATTCTCTGAGACTGTAGTAAAGGCGCTGCAAGGCGAAGACGGCTTCAGCGTTGAAACCGAGTTGCGGCCAGCAGAATTCGTCGAGCTGGGCAAAAGAGAGAGGAGGGTAACTGTAGTAGAGAATGACTGGCAGAAAGTCCGGGAGCTCATCAAAGCTCGAAGTGGTGATGGAGTTTAAGCAGATACTATGTTCAATACAGTAAAAATAAAGCGAGCTATGGGGGATGTAAAGGAAATGCTTCTACCCAGAAATTTTAATGCGTCTTAGATTCCTCATTGCCACTACTAGGCAACACTATGTCATTTGATAGAAAGATGTAAAGGGAGGAGGGAATAAAATAGAGGCGACACTGCTCTTAAGTAAGACACATGCCATAGAGGAACTCAAGGCATATGACCATCATCTCAAGTAGTAACAGCATTAATAATAGATGTATATATGCATTTCATTTTTTATTTGATGCTTCTCCATCCCTAATTCTCAAAAAAAGAAGAAGAAAAACCTACATGACAATAAACCCTATGCCATACACACACACACACACACACACCCTTCCCTTGTGACTTTCCTCTCCCTTTGAGCAAACAGAATATTCTTCTGTCATGATAAACATGAAACTGATGATTTGAGATGCTAATTCGCTTCAGATATCAGCGAATCATCAGCAATGGCATAAAAGAAACACGGCATCGGAAAGGAATTCCGAGTAGCTTTAAAAAAAAATTAAGATAAAATAACACAAAAAAATTTGGAGGAAATTCATAAGAGGACCCAGGAACGCCGGAAGCAGTTATGAAGTCTCCCCAAGTTGGCATTTAGGATTAAAGAGAAAGAAGAAGAAAATAAAGTGGGAGAAGAAAGTCGCCATGTTCTCCTTGACTAATACCAAGTGTCTGGGCTTTGCCATTGGTTTCTGTTTGTTAAATATTTTACTGCATACATTGTCAAGAGCACAACCGTTGCAACGCCCGAACACGTCAAGGCTTGCGTTCGTCGTCGAGGCTCTTGATGCGTTTTTTAATTATTTCGAAAGATGAGAAGAAAATGGCGTTGACGGCGCAGGACCTAATCATTGAGACGCCTAAGCCGCGATACATGTGTCGCTTAAAGAATTCGATTTTTGGCGCTGGTTCGACCTTTTCCCCGCGTGAGTACAGGAGGGCGTTTCTCTGGTAGATGCTCTTTGCCGAGTCGATTGGATCTATGGCAGACGGCTCCATTAGCCGAGCGCTTTGCTTGTTCCTGCAGGCCAGGGGAATACTCACAAATCATGGCCCATGATACCAGCCCGCAAAGGCCACCCGCGGCGACGACAGCCAGCTTGTTGCTATTCGGGCTATCGCCAGCAAATGTGGTTCCGAGCTGTTTCCCGCTCTCATACACCATGAAGTAAATGGCTGTGCCCAATGTATCACGCACTGCCCAGCCGTACGAATTAGCAACAAAATTATAAAATGGAACTAAGCTCAGGCGTGGGCCGTGGATGCCTCAAGGAGTGCTTACAAAGATGCAACTGGAAGCCAGTATAGAGCCCCAAAACTCCCCGGTGCTTGATTATGTTGGCCATGGTTTTCAACGTTCCCTTATTCTGGTAGCTCATGGCCACCTCACGAGTTCGTTTGCAATCCGTAGAGCGCTCCGCTAACAGCACGGAAACTTGAGCGCTGAGCTTAGTGAGTTCAAACGGACAGGCCAAAAAGGTGATTGCGGATCCTGCGGTTGCGCCAGCGGCACCGAAACAGGCCACTGAATAGAGGTTAGGATATGTTCCAGGAGTGTTAACATGACGGTGAATATCGAATCCAAAGTTTTGTTTAATCCAGCCAGAGTAGACATGTTTCGCTCTCCGATATATCGAGAATGAGACGGTGCGGACAAGCGTAATGCTCGCCATGGGAGCAGTGACACCTGCAATATAAAGACAGATTCAAGGTCAGATGGAGCCCTTCATTAGAGAGACGAGGAAATTACACTTGGACGGGACATGTAGAGGGAATTGGTATCAAACAGTAACAAACTTACCTCGAAAAAAACCCGCCAGGGCTTCGGTGCGGTAGGTGTGCTTGACGCAATCCAGGAAGCCTCGATATTGGTAGGTTTGCATGCGTGTCTTGACGCTGTCAAGAGGGAAGGCGGCGAGGGTTGAGAAGACGCTGGATGTGCTGGCAGCGACTTCAATGCGGTAGCGTTTTATGAGCGCGTTGGGCCATTCCCGCTCTCTATCTCGTCCCCTAGGATGAGGCATGACGGCTGATGCGGAGCGACCTGTGACATCTTGGTAACCACGCTCGGCCTCAGTGCTCATGCTTCTGGCGATTGGCGTCCGGTCACAACGCGTTCAGACAGCGATCTCGTACGAGACCAGAGTCTGGAGCGCGGATCGCAGCACGGCCAGCAGCCAGCAGCCTCTTGTCCATCAAGAGCCTCGAACGCAGTGTTCGGGAGGTTCTCGTCGGACAAGGACGAATATTCTGTGAGGGGTTCGAGAACGATGAGTCGGACGTGTTGGACCTGGAGACGGAGATGAATTCGGCCGAGGATCGAAAGGAGCGAGATGGATTAATTTCAAGAGCGCACGACAGGGCGGAGCTGACTGAGCTGGAAACCAGAGGTAGCAGATAGAGAGAGTGAGAGAGAGAGAGAGAGGCAAAGAGAAGGACAGGGCCGCGCAGATGGATGACGGCGTCAAGATATTTAACGGGATTGAAGCGGCAGATGAATCAAATGGCCTTGGCAGTGCTTTCGAAACAAGACGACGATGGTTCGGACACAACGATGAACGTGTTGGTGCCAGTGCTGGAACCGCTGCTAGTGCCGGTGCCGATGCCGCCGCTTGGTGCGTCCAGGAGCTTTGTCGAGGCGTGAAACGCTGCTTGTTCCGGTGCTTGCGCCAATGTCGATGCCAGCAGCACAGATGATGGCAGCCCCAGTGCCCGAGAAGAGGGCAGAGGCAGAGAGAAAGGCTGGCAAACTGTGAGTGATTCCAATGCTCAGCTGGGCAAGATGCTGGTGAGGGTGAGGGGTGCCAGAAGGGCTAAGCACAAACCGCAGCCCCTCGGATTGAGCCCAGCTTGGCTCTCGTTGGAGTTGATCAGATCCCCGACTTGGGAGTGCCGCTGTGGGGAAGCTGGCGGTTGGTGTGCTGATAGGGCATGAGGTCACTGCGCTGCACTGTGCCGCCATCCGACCCCGCCCTGCAGCGCATCTCGGGTACTTGGCCTGCTATCTCGCCCTGCTGTCCTGCCATGCCGTCGCCCTGTAGCCGTGGCTGTGGCGTCACATGCCGGGCTGTCTTAGCAGCTGTGGCCCAAGGCATGTATGTGGCCCTCGGGCTATCGGCCTTCAAGAGCAAATCTCAATTGTCAGAAGCGTTCCCTATGGACTCAATTGGCCTTGAGGCTCTCGTGGCCGAGTGAGGAAGCCGCTCGCAGGGGCGGTTTCTCGGGGCCGCTCCGTGGGACACGCCCATGTGTTTGGCTTCTGCTTGAGGACGTCATCAGCGGGAGGGAGCTTATCATGATGGGGCCCCTTGGTTGGACCAAGAAAACCGCATCCTTGCGTTGCAGCCAGCTGCCAGCAGGCCAAGAAAGCAAGGCTACGTCGAATTAAAAATACCGCAGCGCTCACCGGGTGTCACTTTTTCATCTGACTGAACCACGCTGCGTCATAAATCAAGTCGCATTGCCATGTTCTGACGACCTTGGCGCGCGCACAAGGACAGCCTTCTCCACGCGCACAAGCCCCCCTTGCAAGAGCTAGCTGTGCTACCTCCAAAACACCAACAAAACTTCACAAGTAGTGTTTCGACAGTGTTTCTCTGGCGCTGCAAGCATCCAATGCGAAAGAGCGAAATACGGGTCATTGGGTTTTAATAGAATAATGTTAAACAGCTTATGGAGTGCTTCATATACTTGGCATGTCTTTATTCTAGCTGCTTTTTGTTTTAGCTTGCTGGCTTGCTTCCCATCCTTTCACAGCTTTGGAAAAGCGTAGCCGCAATCATCCTCATTTACTCCCTCCCTCCCTCTCTCTCTCTCTCTAATCTTCCCAAGTCCCCACTCATCAATATCATTTCCAATGTGAAACTGACGCGGTACTATTCTATACAGGGCAAGTAGACTAGTAGTATGAGGTAAGTGTATGACGGCCACCGCAGCCATCCACGTATCCAAGGCAAGGAGCTTTCTTTACGAATAGCAAATCACCATGGCCCTGCTGGAGACCATTGGTCTTTATAGTCCCAGCAGGTGCTCGGAATTCCCTCACGCAGCATTTCGCAGAGTTGGGAAGCTTGGAATCGCCTCGTTATTGAGTACTCTTCCACAGGCCGTTCAAGCCGCCGGTACTTCTTGGCCTGTCTGTGCGACGGAGGATTCTCCCGCTTCCCCAGTAGCGTCACCCTCACCCTCACCCTCACTCTCGCCCTCGCCCTCACCGGTTTCATCTTCCCCCTCTGGTGTAACATCTGTGGTGGGTGGCAGCTGTCCACCGTGCATAATTGCGAGGCGTTCCTCTTCTTTCTTCTGTCGGAGAGCTTCAGTCTCGCGACGCAACTTCTCAAGGTTCCAAACGTCGTCGTCGTCCTCATCGTCGCTCTCCGCCTCAGAATCCTCGTCTTTCCACTTGCCGCTCTCAAAGAGAGCACGGCCAGTGTTGTCCTTGGCCTTACGAGCCTGTTCCTCAGCTGCCTTCTTGTCCAAGCGTTCCTTCTTCCATTTGGCAAAGGCTTCTGGTGTGACCGGCGTCAAGTTTCCGGTAAGTTTGTGGCGCTCTGATTCCAAGAAATCTTCAAGAGTCAGAGTCTTGAGCGGGGATTTGTCAAGCAGTGCTTTCTCCGCCGCCCTCTGCTCCTTCGTCTTGAGAACAAATCTAGAAACCCAAGTTAGTAATCTAGGGTGATTGTAAGAAGTCGCTTCCAATTAACATACCCGGGTGGGAGGGCATGCTTGTACATGCACTTGTCGCCACCATTTGGACAAATCCAAAACCATCCATATTTGCCGTCCTCGATAGCTTGGATGAAGAACTTGCACACTTTGTCGGTCGTAGTCTTCTGGTTGCCCTTCTTTGACAGCACAACTTTAAGAAGCTGCTCCTCGGTCCAGTCCGCGGATGTCTCCTGCTTCTTTTTCTCATCCTCCTCTTGCCTAACATCCGTGTATAGATTCTTCTTCTCCGTCTTTCGTTCGATACTCAAGTCGTGAGCAAACTTGCACTTCTTTCCCTTTTCACAGTCGCCTTTCTTATAGAAGATGCAGACGACCGTTTTAGGATCCACTCCGAAAGGCACCTTTTGAATTTGGGCTGGTCTATTCAGCAGAGCTGCCGTCTCTCTCTTGGCATCCTCTGCCGCCTTCTTCTCCTTCTCACGCTGTGCCTTCTCGGCAGCCTTTCGTCTCTCTTCAGCACTGCCACTAGCCTTCAGATTGGCCGTCATTTGTTGGATTTGTCTCTGAGCCTGAGCTCCCTTCTTGTTCTTCATGCCAAAGGTCTTATCCTCCACCATCTTGGCGGCGGATGGCTTCTTGCCAGCGGCCGGCTTCTCTTTCTTCGGCGGCATGATGGGCAACCGATGGACGATGGACGATTCTAGTGGGGTAGAAAAAGGGACTGGTATACGATAGAATGCAAAATTAGGTATCCCGGGGAAGAAAAACTGGAATGATTAGTTGATATCCCAAACTCCCCTCTCGTCCTATCCCCGAAAAATACACCTTCAAAGGAACACCAAAGAAAAGGGAAATTGTAGTCGATTTTTTTAATGTGGCGGCGATTCTTCGCGGGACACACAAAGTTGGGTCCAAAGTTTGGTGGGCTGCCAAAGGCCAGTGAGCGGATGAAGTCACTGTGGTCACGTGCGTGGCCCATCTTTTCCAGCCTTTTGAGGCAGGCAGATGAACAGCATCAAATGTGCTCCGTACCCGTCAGGGAAGCTAGGCCATATTTGGAGTCGAGAACTGGCCAATGTAACACGTCGTAAGCCAGAGCTACAGGTGTCCTTCTAGCAGTTATTGTGTCGAGGGTTGTCAAATCCAGAGCTTGCTATCACGACCATACCAGTATACTAGGTGAGCATGGAAATGCTGAGTTGAATTTCTACGCCCTATTGCCGAGTCCTAACTAACCAATTGGCCATTCTTTAGCCATCGGATTGCGGTACTGCGGTTAGCTCAGGTCAAGCTCCAGCTCAGCTCCTTCAACATGATTTCCGACGACGAGCTCTATAAGCTTGCCATCTTCCTGGGCTCCATTTCCATGGTGCTCATCGTGGTCTACCACTTCCTAGAAGTCAACTCGGAAAAAAAGCCGGCCGCTGCGCTGAAGAAGTCATCATGAAGGCGTTGCGAGAGATCAAGAGGAAGAGCACAGTAATTACACCACGGGCTCATTGAAGCAGTACGCGGTATAGAATCAGATGAATTGCACAACAGGATCAACACTTTCTGGAAGGGTAAAATATAGCGAGGCGATAGAGTAAAATCGAGGCGGAGTCTTCGTCGAGTCGATGGCGGCAGGACATTGAGAACAGGGAATGCCAGCTTTTGATACCACTTGAAAAGGGCAGAGAACACGGGGCGCTATACGGGCAATCGGCATAGATTAACATGTCGAGAACATCTCAATCAACCTGCGGAATTTCTTAATGATTTAGACAATTTACCAGCGTGCGCTTCAATCATGCACCAGAATCCACTTGATAGTCTGTTCGCTCTTTAATCTGGACCTCCACGTCACCATACAGGTACCATTATATGTGCCTTTCCCTACACAAGTCAGTTTGCCATCACGCAGGAGGCTGGTCTGAACAAATGTTAGCCATGCGCCCTATAGACGAACATGTGCGCGTATGAAATGCGCGTCCCTCCGCCCGTGAAGGCAGGCTGTAATACCAAGTGCAAAGACGGCAGAATAGAACTCTCGTTGATTGTGCCTACATCGAGCTCAGCCGTCACGAACAAGGAAGCGATTGTCACTTTGCATACGCCAATAAAAACGATGCCAAAAATTCAATGTCGCAAGTAGCAGTATCATTATCCTGCCGCTATAATAAGAAGAGGCTACCATACAGCGTTCCTCTATTTCTCACCGGCTTCTCAGATCAGCAAGGCAAGCAGGCCAGGGGTGGACGCCTAGATAGTAAGACCCCCATAGAAGGAATTATCTCACTACGGTCATATTGACAAAGAAATGGGTGGCAAAATCACCTGTGCCAACGGGGTCTATGCGCATATCGCCATCAGCCGTGCGGCACGGCCAGATGGGCTCTGGTGGCGCTTATGCCAGGACATGGAATTGCTTATTGCATTAGTGGCCTGGGCTGACCTTGTCTCACCATTTTGACTGCATGCTATTACAGTGGTTGACTAGCTGGCTGACTGATTCGACGACTTTCTGCCGTTGGAACGAGCAGATATGAGCTGAGCCTAGCAGCGCCAAGGTACAAGCGTTTTGGCAGGGCGAGCAGCGTTTGGCCCAAGTACCTCCACGTGCGAGTATTAGTGAAGTGTGGCCCCCCTTTGTTTTTTCCAGGCACTAGCAGCAGGCGCTGCGGCAGCGCTGAGCCTCTGGCTGGCACGCGTTCCTGCGCCCGCGTACTTCGTACCGCAACATTTATCTATCACTCCTCGCACTCCCCTCTTCTCAACCTCGTCTTTTCTTCCTCTCCATCTCCATTCCAAGCCCCGGCTTTGTGTCTTCGCACGCAACCGCAAGCACCAACTACTATTTTCCATTCTTCATCTTCGACGTCCTTACCCTGTTGGACTGTCGCCTCTTTTTTTTTTCTCTCTCCTTCTTCGCCAACTGCTACCAATCCGCTGCACAACTGAAAAAAACGCGCCCTTGCCGGAGATTCCCTGCCCTGCTCGCTGTTGTGATCTGAGCCACCATCCACGAACCCCAGCACGCGCATTCTTTCGGTTAAGCCTGATTCGAGCCGCTTCTCGCGATTCCGTATCCTTGACCAATTTGATTGACTCTCACCTTCTGTCAATCGTGACCAAGCCGCTGTCGACACCGCCACTCGGCTGACTCTTTCTCCCCACGCTACACTCTCTCAAACACACCAATTTCTATCAACTATCAAATCTATCATCATGTCTACCAAGCTCGATAAGCCTCTTGACGAGATCGTCACCGCCCAGCGCCGCAACTCTGTTCGTCGTCGCTCCCTGCGCCGCTCAACTGGTGGCCGACCGGCTCCTACCGCTCCTGCCGGTGGTGTTCAGAAGACGGCCGCGAAGCCTACTCGTGGCGCTGCCGCAAAGGCCACACCTATCAAGGCCGCTATTCCTAGCGGTGATAGCAAAGTCATCGTCAGCAATTTGGTACGTTGTTCCCAATCTTTCTTCCCCAAGGCAACAGGCCATTCGCTAACATTGCCCAGCCCAAGGACGTGACGGAGAAGCAGATCAAGGTATGTTTCCGTTGAGACCTATGTCGTCTCCGGACTTTGTTCGACGTTTTCTTCCTCGCCGTGCTTGCTTCGTCAAGCCGGTCATCCCTCTGAAGGGCTTTGATTTGCCTTTTTGGCCCAAGCCATTGTACCGCTCAAGCCTCCTTGCGATGACAGCGCTCGTTCCACAACGCCACGCGCAGCATCCACAAGTCGAGGCCATCCTTGTCTCGCCCAAAAGCGCCTTCAAATGCCTGGTCAGTATTTGTCGGGCCACGCGATGACTATATGAGGATTGTGACGACTCTCCGACAAGCGCTGAAGCGTATTCGTGATGAGGAACTGTCTTTGAGCATTTTTTCTTTGTTGGCATCAAATTGGTCGAGCGAGCAAAGCAGTGCGCATGTATACCCAGGAAGCGCATGTTTCATGCCAACGGCATTTCTACTTTTGGCGCGGTTGTGCCTAAAGAGCCGTTCTAAACAATTGTCGGCGGTTGAGCGTCTTGATAGATTTTCATTCTGTCACTTGTGATCCCATGAGGGCTTGATCTTGAGGTCGCTCACGCAGGACAATTCTCTTTGGCTCCTTTGGTGGTTTCTCCTGTTGTCGGCGTGCCTCCTGGGGATACACACTATAAGCTCTTTTGTACTGGATCCTGGGTTGCTGCTCGCTGCTATGCTCGCTTGTCTTCTAATTACATGTTCAATTCCATCGAAGTGTTCTGGGACGGATCAGCGAAACTCGAAGTCGGAAACAACGTGCTTGTGCAATCCTTCGCTTCCGCTTTACTAACACTATTGCTCCCTAGGAATACTTTGTCCAATCTGTTGGCCCCATCAAGAGGGTTGAGCTGTCCTATGGCCCCAACTCCCAGAGCCGAGGCATCGCAAATGTTACCTTCAGCAAGCCGGAAGGCGCCTCAAGGGCATTGCAGAACCTCAACGGACTGTTGGTAGACGGCCGTCCCATCAAGGTAAACTTTTTTTCCTCACTGATAGTAAGCGAGATGATCTAGAGACTTACCACTAAACGCACAGATTGAAATTGTTGTCGGGGCTGCGCAAGCCGATAAAGTCATTCCCCCGATCAAGACTCTAGCTGAGCGTACAACGTTTGTCCCCCCAATTCATTCTTCAGTGACAGAGAGCAAGAACTAATCTTCGAAGTAGCCAACCTAAAGTTCAGCCCAAATCTGCCGCCGGCAAGAAGCAGAATGCTGCTGTCACCAAGGCCAGCGGTGCCAAGGGAGTGACCGCTAACGCCAACAAGAAGCGACGCGGTCGTAATGCTCGCCCTGCCAAGAAGACAGCTGAAGAGCTCGACTCGGAGATGGCCGATTACTTCGTAGGTGCCAACAGCAATGAGGCTGCCGGCGGTGCTGCTCCCGCTGCCGCTGCACCTGCTGCCGGCAACGGAGATGCTGCTATGGAGGATGAGATTATGGTATGTTGAATTCCGACGAATACTAGGTACGCACAACTAATTCTGACGCAGTAACGATACTCTTTTTTTTTTATAACTTTTCTATAATGGGTGTGATGGCGTTCCATGGGGCCTCATGGTTTAGATATCAATGCACAAACGAAAAAAAATTGAAACTGGCTTTTCACGCGCGCTAGTGTAATAATGCGCCATACAAAGTCGCTCACAGAGATGATGCTGCTACTATATCATCAGAGTATCTAGGGGAGGGGTTGAGAAGCTTTGGAGCACGAACTCCTTTCGACATCAGATTTGCTTTTTTGTCTTTTTTTTTCTACCGCTGGTTGAAGGCATGCAAATGGGTGCTGTCAAGTATGTAAAATACTAATAATAAGCGAGATGCCCTGCAAACAAATGATGACTTCTGGTGAAGAATAAACATGTATCAAATATCAGAAACGTGAATATTACTTTATGGAAATTGTCCTATTCATTTATAAACAGCCGATGGTGTTAGATTTTATGCTGATGTACTCCGTATAAATCTAGACTGCTAACCTCTACTCTATTCTTCTGAATTCGACAGTTGGGAATCTTGACTCGCAGAGTTATAGACGCAACGATCACCAACATTTGATAGCACCCAAGCAAATATCTCCAAGACAACACCTCTCCACCATTTATCTATCACGTAATGCCCCTCTGAAACTTCAACTTGGTGGCGCTCTAATAGACGGCTTTGTGTTGCAGGCAGATTTTCCCTTATTTTACAGTCGAGATTTAAGTGTCCTAAACATGGGCCCGTTGATCGGCCTTTAGCGGGACTTGTGACCACTAAGTAACTTTGGTCTTTGCTGCTTATTTAGTGGCATTTTTAAGCTATGGTTAGTGCGATTTTTACAATTGCCATGTGAAATACGCTGTAATGCGATATAATGCCATCTGAGATTTGTAAAAAATGAAAATGAAAAAATGCACCTGGATTTCAGGGCCAACTTGGAGGCGAAGACTCTGAGGTTTGTGACAGAAAAACCACGCTAGATGTCAGGTCAACAGAGTACAGCTCAAGGAGCGTATTTGCGTGCCATTGAGCAGCCAACATCACTCTAGAGTCTAGGTTCAGTACATTTTTGACTGAGCAATGTAGGGATTCCTTGGGATTTACTTTGAATCTGGTCAGTAACGGTTTCATACTCAAGGGAGAAAAAGACGAGCAGAAACTTTTGCTGAAGCTCGTCAGAGAAATGATGCTGCCATGGCCGAGAATGTGTTGTTGGCAGATCAGAAGAGGCCCCAGTGAGGCAACGGCCAAGGTGGTTAAAGATATACTGGAGGCGAGGGCAAAACAAGTCTGAAGCAGGAAAGATATGTGTACTCCTGTAACAATGTTTGCTATAAAGTTGGTTTGCCCTCTCAGAAGAGCAATGTAGTCAGGGATGGCTGGCTGCAAGATTGGCATGCAAGAATCGTGGATTCTGTACGGACGCATCAATTTAACATCATTCTGTGCATCTTATACCTCACATTGCTCATCTTTAGGCGCACAATATTTTCAGAAATTAAACATTTTTACTTGTACTACTCATTTGTCTCCAGATTTCTCAAATGCTTTCTCATATCATCCGCCAGATTTATCAGTCCTGTGGTGGTATCTCTTCTCTCAACAAAGCGGTGCTTCGTAGTACAAAATCTCTGCGGCTTAATGCCACCCTAGCCGCGGTCTCTTGCATTGGTCAAAAATTCCTAGTCAGAACACGGCCCTGCATCAAAAGAAGATCAGAGTCTGACAAGTCCAGTGACGTTGGGTCACATCCTGTCCCTTGCAATTCTTTCCTCTCTTAGAGCTTTATACTCAGTACCTCAATAAAACCGCCACTCTTACACTACCCTTCTCATTCTCCACGCCTTGATATCTCGCAGAAGCTTCTTGTCCCCGAGAAAAGTGACGTAAGTCAGTTCTTCGGTGACATATCAATTCTTTGGTTTAACCAATGGTCTAGAAATGATGGTAGATATGCCAGCATGAGCATTCCAGTGATTATACAACCATATTGACGATAAAAAAAACACATGAATGAAAGAATTAACTTGAAAGTTTTTTGGGTTGATATCCACACATGGAAAAGACAATGGCCGTTCATTCAATATGGTCTCCCAACCTTTATGGCCAATACATCTGCATTTACGGGAAAACCATGGCAAATTTGAAGGAAGAAGAACATGAGCAGTCTAAAAGATATTTCACATCGAATACATCATATAAAGGAAGGATTACAAAGATTCGGAATCTTCCAAATACAAACTATTCATCCATGAATCTATTAGGACATTAAGACACCTTGGGAGCTCCATCATACCCTTCTCAAGCATATATCAACGAGGATCTTTGTGAGGGGAGGATAAATTCGTTAATCAATCTAGTTAGATTGATTTGCGAGATATGTATTCGATGGGTTGTCTAAACTACCAAACATTTGAATGCTACGGAGAAGATGGTGTTAATATAGGATGCCTCCTTGATCTTGGACACTCTTCTCCTTCCCTGTTGTGTTTCCTTCTCTAAGCCAATTCTACCAGCTGCCTGAACTCTACCAAAGCTTTTCGACTGCATGTTTGATGTTTATTTGTGGCTAGTGGGTTCATTTCTCCTCGAGCTCAACAATCTCAGATTGCTCCACAACCCCTCAAGAGCTACGACTGACGTTGACCATGAGCTTAGAATATGGTATATGGTCCAAAGACTCCCTGCAATTATCCATGTCGAAATGCCATATCAATTGCAGGTAACGATTTGATTTGAATGTGCATAGCAATCATGTCCACATTTGTATAAGCCATGCTACATATTTCTCCACTTGCGTACAAATTAGGCAGCCATATTGGCGCTCAATCGTCCAAGGATAGCTACCAGTTTGCTTGCTATAGCAACTACAGTTGCTATGAACAACAAGTTGAGGCGAAACATCATTCGTTGCAATAGGCAACACCAAGGTTTGCATACTAGCCATTACAGAATGCCACTCAAAGGACCCCTAGCCTCCGAGTCCCTGCACCAGGCACCACGTTTACTTTGAACCAAAGATGCATTCTGAGAATTGATTTTTTTAAATTTAAGAATCCCGTACTCCTAGGTACTTGCCGTCGGTCCCGTTAAGATGAGGCACTCGCCAAGATCCATTTCCAGTGTATCTCATTAAATGACCCATTTACGCCTTTGGTGCGGCCTCGCCCTCAGCCTTCTTTTCCTCCTCGCCCTCAAGCTCAGGCATGTCGTCATCGTCATCGTCAGAGTCGGACTCCGGGTTTCCAGAGCTGCTGAACTCGGGCATAGCTTCCAGGCCCATGCCGCTCATATCGGGCATGCCACCGGCGCCACCTCCCAGCTTGGAGAAGTCGATACCGCCAAAGTCACCACCTAGACAGAGGAAAATTAGTTTCACGTCGGTCAATTTTTATTAAGTTTTGAATGGTTGGAAAGGAGAAAGGGAGGGGTATATCGAGGCGAAAACGGGGGAGGTTCAAAGTAACGCACCCATTCCGGGCATGCCGCCTATTTCATCGCAATATTAGCAAACGGTTGTTATCTTCATACAGCTAGACACTTTGGTGCAGCTTGCGTTAGAAAGAAGTCACGTACCCATATCACCAAACTTGGACAAGTCGTCATCAGCAGCCTCATTCTGCTCATCCTCGTCAACCCACTTGTCGAAGTCGGTCTTGAGGAAGTGGAGCCTCTTGGAATCCTTGAGCAACCGCGGCCAGTACTCTTCCTTGAGATCCTTCTTCTGTAGCTTTATCTCGATGTTCTTAGCAGTGTGGTTAACACGGCTCTCTTCGGGATCGATCTCGGCGAACAGCTCAAGCTCGACATGGTAGGTGTTCTTCAGGGTGGCTGATTTGCCGGTGAAGGTGACGCTGGTGGGCTTCAGTTCCAGCTTCAGGTCTTCTTTGGCGACATCGGGAACGGAAATGGTTAGGTAGATGAAGTTCTTGGCAGCATCAGCCACGGAGGAGCGCTGGGCCCAGAGAACTGCAGTTTGGAAACGACAGAGTCAGCTCGTATTTCGCGACAAAGGGTGGCGCCCAAGCAATTAGGGCGAATGAGGCAGCATAAGAGTGACGCGGCTGCTGGAAGCACAAGGCCGTGATGGGGAGCATCGGGCGTGCCATCGCAACAGGCAACCACGTAGCAGCTCAGCAGAGCTTAGCAAATCACCCACCTTCGGGAGTCAATGTCGCAGACATGGCTTGTGCGGGGATTAATTATCGGGAGGTTAATGGCAAAAGATTGACGAAGCTGCAGAAAGGCTGTGGATTGAGGTGCAGTGGGAGGATGCTAAGTCGAGACACTTAATAAGGCTGTGGACAAAGGCACGGCAGCAAGTGAAACGATCAAGGCAGTGTATGGAAAGCGTCAGAAGCCAAAAGATTTGGCAGGCACGGCTGATGAGGGGCATGATGCGTCGGTACCCCTCCCAGTGCGGCGGCAGATGTGAAGAACAGGTACCCCACTAACGCCTGCATTCCCAAACCTGTTCGCATTGGGAGGCTGGGCGCGCGCCACACCAGCTCTATTGCAGCTCAGCAGCCTAATGCAGCTTCGGGTTCTACGACAGGCTTCAAGGCAGCCTCTAAGTGAACATCAAGTCTACGCTCTCAATTCCCCCGAGATCCAGGGCATAACAGGTGTCATAGCTCGGCCACTCCGATGGCATCATCTACCTCTTCATTGTCCTCGTACGCGGCTTGCTGAGATATTTCCCTTCTCGGCGGACGCAGCAGCCAACAGAGCCGCGGCGGGATAACACTCGTAAATACTTTTTGCACTGACCTGAGAACAGACCATCAAAGCCACACTGTGGCTGCCACCAGCCTCGTATACCCACATTACGAATTTGGTAGTACGTACCTGCTTAACACAGCACCCAGTGACGAGTTCAACCTTCCAGGGCTTTGCTTGGCCGACAGCCTTGGAACTTGCACCAGGACAGAGATCCTCACCACCACGCATATTCGGCTACAGCCTCGGCTTCTCCAGCGCTGCCTTTGTTCCTCCACTCGCAGCTAAGCGCAGGCTTACGGATGAGATAGACAACCAGTTTCAGCCTTGTTCAGCATTGGGCTACGAGCCCTCGCACGCAGCATCCTCCGCCACTCCGTCTTCCGATCCTTTCGATAGAACTTGGCGCCAGCCATGGAGACGTTCAAATCTCTATTCGCAAAGCCGGATCCCCAGCAGCAGGTATGCCTTGCCAGCGGTTCTGCAGATTTGCCGTTGAATCACCAACCATTGACCCATCACATAGGTCCGAAAATGCAACGCCTTGATCCGTTCCAACATCCGAAAGCTCGATCGCGATATCGCTCAGGTCAAGCAGGTCGAGATCAAGACGAAGAACCTGATTATACAAGCGGATAGACGAGCCCAGCGAGACCCCTCAAGGGCTAAGCAAGCTCAGAAGGAGGTCCGGGATTTCGCTCGCGAGCTTGTGCGAGCACGGAAGACGTCGGCGCGGCTAGTCACGTCCAAGGCGCAACTCAACTCGGTGCAGATGCAGGTCCATGAGGCATTTGCCGTTCGCAAGATTGAGGGCTCTATCCGAGCCAGCGTCGGCATCATGAAGGACGTCAACACACTCATCCGATTGCCCGAGTTGTCCGGCACGATGCGCGAGCTCAGCGTCGAACTGATGAAGGCGGGAATCATCGAGGAGATGGTCGATGAGTCGCTACCCGAGGATATGGACATGCTGGCAGAAGATGAAGAGGCGGAAGGCGAGATTGAAAAGATATTGGGAGAGGTTCTCAAGGACAAGAAGGAGCCGTCGCTGCCCGCCGCGCCGCTTCCCGAACCGGAGAAGCCGGTGGCGGAGGAAGAAGAGGACGAAGAGGATGCCGAGGCAATGATGGACCAGATGAGAAATCGATTAGATGCCTTGCGCAGCTAGAGCGGGAACAAGCCGTTTGCGTCCCGTAACTTGGATTAAAGGCAGCGGTGTTCGGCGTCTGGTTTTCTGGGGGCTTGACGTACATACATAATACTCCCTGGGGCACTTTGCCCCATTTTCATATACAGATACATTTTTTGAGCAGCATGGCAGCAGGTCCGTCGATGTGGGTTAGATAGCCATGTGACTGCTGCATAATCTAGATTCCTCTTTGTATCCATTGCAGCCCCCTTGTGCTTGACGCCATCTCGCACAGGAGAGCCATGCTCCCTGCGGGTTCCCGCATGACCGCCCGTACTTGCACAGAGGTGACAGCACTGGCTTACTCATGGAAGCATGGGCGGTCAGTGGAGTTCTCTGCGCTGTTCTGTGTGCTCCATACTTGTACAGGTGCAGTGATTCCTTGGGAAGGGGTCCTGAATCGGTCAAAAAAAGTGGACGATGAAGCTGACTGCCATTATGCTTGGCAAATGACGAGATAAAAATGGCTTTGCCACAATGCCAAGAGCACACTCCGATAGACGAGAAAGGTTTCTATTTCAATTTCATGTGTAACAACGATACAACTGCTATGGGGGAGAGAAGTAATGCTTCCGTCGAGTCTGAAGTTATGCCTCCCGGGTAAGCGAGGAGAGTTGCAGTTGAAGTCTTGCCTTTTTGGACTCCCGATATAAAATGGGATGCGGATATTACTACACAGATGTATTGCTTACTATAAGTATTCGGTAATTAAAAAAAGAGAAGAAAGATTAATTGCAACATGCGCCAGCGCGTTGTCGCGGCAAGCAAAAAATGCGTCATCCGGAACTCGAATCCGGGCCTCAACTTTTCAATTGTTAGAATGGAAGAGTTGAATCCTAACCCCTAGACCAATGACGCTTTGGGAATTTCGTATTGGTAAAGGCTAATTCAAAAAGCGACTAAGAGCCTCTCCCCCAGACTTTATTCCCTACTGGGTAAGCATGCTATTTTACGTATTGCCACTGTAACGCTGCACTGTTAGGTAACCTCCCGAATTGGGCACCTGCGGGTAATCCGCGCGACCCATGTTTCCCCGACCTGTCCGCGGTACTACGACGGTAAACCAAGTACTCGGGCAAATGTGGGACCCTTCACTTTAACGGCGCCGAAGGCCCGTGTGTCCTTTTGGGGCAGAGAACGGACAAGATCCGTAACATCCCAGGAAGCTTCGTCCAAGCGCTCCCGGCCAGACAGAGAGAAGCGCCGAGGGGAGGGGGGTTGTGGTAATTGGGAACTAATGAGAACACGACCCAGGAACACGGGACAAGAGGGTAGCAATGAACGAGAGAGAAAATAAAAAAATAGGGACACCGGGGGATGCCCCGAACAACTGGTTTCTGCTAACTGCTACCTTGTTCGCCTTTCCTTTTGCTTGGAAATTGTGTTTTAATTTCCCGCCCCAACGGGTCGGGTGGCTGTTCTGTCCCCTTCCCTTTTCATTCCCAAGAAGACGGTTTCATGGCTGGTAAACGCCGTGCTCCGCGCTCTTGGGAAATTTAGCTGCACGACATGTGCCTCAGGGACGAAGGGGGGGTAGGATGTGAATTGTGATGTATAAATTTTTTCAGCCGTCGTCGGCGATACTATAGGCGAAAAGCCACAAAAAAGTAATTAACAAAAGAAGAAGAAAAAAAAAAGAACTACGGAGCACCCTCCGTGCACTAAAATCGCAGAACCGAAAAAGCAAAGGGGACCAAAGTGCCGCCGGAAGCGTTTCCGGCGACTGGGATTCAGAGAGAGAGGAGACGGTTTAAGATGCTACATGCAGGGAAGTTTTTGGTGCGCGAGCCAACTTGCGACGTTCCATGGCGTTGGGTGGCCTCTCCCATGCTGAAAAAGGGACGTGCTCGGGGAGTTCGTCTCTCTCGCGAATACCCAGTTAGGAAAAACCCACGATCCATGTCGAGTTGAATTGAGAAACAGGGGCTCATGGGGGTCTATTTGACGGTAGCGAGCGCGGACAGCGGCCGGGGAAGCGGTTCCGAGAAATTGAGGGAGCGCACTGACGCGACACGTGCTAGCAGCCCCCCTCCCCAGCCACACCGGTTTAGGCTCGGGTTTCAATTTTCCCTGTGGCTTGAGACAACAATAATGCCACACACTTTACTTTCTTTTTTTTTCCGGGGGAGGCTTTTCTGTCAGAGGCGCCATCTGATTAAGCTAGGGGCGTGTGGCGCCTTTCCCCGGCAGTATATTTTTCAACCCCGAACAAGGAATACCGCACAATGCTCGGGAATTACTAGTAGCCATTAGCTGCACCCCCCCCTTTACCCCC